>JAMAFX010000392.1:0-16024 GCA_023625875.1 Trichocomaceae sp. PYS4502 | reverse complement strand
AGTGGCAACTAAGCAGGGGTGGCAAGTAAGCAGGGCAGACCGCCTGCTCCGCAGGCGGTCTGCGACGAGACGGATATGTGCGAGCAAGAGACCGGGGTGGATCAGTGTCTTCTCCTGACGGAGAAAGGTTACCTAGGGTATGCCGCATTGCTTAGGTATGTTCTCTCGTTTAAACAACAATGTTACAATCATCTGCTTCTGCCTAACAATAGCAACACATATAATCACGTGTCTTATGCATCCGGGCCGTTAAAATGTCCCATGCATCTTGCTCGCTCATGAAAAAGAGCTTGTCACGTTGAACATCGTACGTCGATATTCCGAGGGAACGCACGTACAACTCTTAGGCACATAAGGACGCACATTCACTTCCAGTTCTTCCGGATTCAGCACCGATTATTTAATTGAGACAAACGAACTTTCGAGTCATTGGGAACTCATCGTGGGTGTATAAATGTACGTATTTGCTAGTCCTTATGGGCCCGATTCCTCCGAAAGGCGGCTCAAGTCGGCTTTCGTCTCGTACCTAGGTAACTGTGAAGCTTTGGGCTGCGAGAGACTTCCAAGTTTTCTTCTCGATATGTAGTAGGGCTGATCCAGGATTTGCAGGGTCCCCGGTCCATACCTAGGTAGACGGTTCAAGGCCTCAGCGAGGAGGAAATCCTCGCTGGGTGCACACCTACTAACCTAAACCGGTAGGCAGCATGGTTCTGGAGTGCCCGAGGCTCTCAACAGCTTGTCCTAGCCAATTTTTTTTCATCCAAAGCTGTTTGTTTCTCCCAGTTTTTTTTTATACAAGCCTCATCTTCATCGCCCAAGGATCTTGTCTTCTACCTAGGTATATACCGGTGGTCCAGATTCAAGGGGCAGTGGATGCTAATGTGTGCTTTCTCACTTATACCTAGGTATACTTACTGGAACTCCAATGCACAACCTGGGTATACCAGACTAACTTGTATAATTACTGTCTATCTACGTAGAAATCCTGGTTGGCGTTCTAGTCTAGTCATGGAGTATACTTTACCAGTTTTTCAATATACTGTAGTATATCTACCAGCAGACTGCCATTTGCATGCTGTCTAGGAGATGCAAGGCCTTGAGCTTAGGAAGATTAGGATTTTGTTATTTGATATCGTTAATAGTTTGATGCGTGCTTAAATTCATGTTCCAGTAACTAAAGCAAGTGAGGTATAGCATGAGTAGTGAAACAACTTGGATATGCCCGGAATAACATGATACAGAATAAAGAGACACAGCGCAATAAACCTACAGAATAAAACTCTTTGGTCCCTATACGTCATAATACAGTCATGCCTCACTTTTCGGTGAGCTTTTTCAGTGAGCCTTTCAGAGGTTTCTTTGACATCCTTCCAGGTACCTTTCAGGCACTGCACCGCATATGGCCACCGCACATGGCCTTTGTAGGTCGCCACACCCATTATCATTTTTAGCACCGCATTCATTCTAAATTTTGCTTTGTCTGTCCGTTCAAAATTTCGTAGAAATACTAATACTAAATGTTATAATGCTGGCCATATCTTGTGCAGTAGAAAAACTATTTCCCCTGCAAACGCATGGAAGCAAAGAACTATCCAGAAAGCAAATGGATACATAAGACAAGGAGAGAGAGATCTCATATCTATCATATTTCTGGTGGTTCCTTTGATAGAGCACTCCTAAGTTCTTTCCGATACTACTGCTCTGCTACTTCAACAGTAGTACTTAAGTACTAGGTGCCTAGTCGGAGGCGGGTAGGTGCCTGAGGATTTGTTGAGGCTCAACGGCGAACGCCAACGGTAGTAGAGTATTTGGACCAATCATATTTGGGGGAAAAGTGGGGCCGCGCGGGTGCCTCAGGAATCTTTCCGACGGGAAGATCTTTGATATCAGATATAGGATATGAAACAAAGGCCTCATATTGACCTTTATCCAAACGGCCTACTTGTGAAACCAAAGGAACTATTCTAGGAGCCGTTTGCCTCAGGAATTCTTAGCAACGGAGCTCGCCGATGAGTTGGAGGATTGAGAAGGAAGGAATTAGGTATAAGAACGGGGGATTTGGCCATGTATTTCTAGTTCCTCAGCTTAGATTCTTAGTGTATCGTCATACCTACCTTTCTTCCTTGACCTCGTCACACAAGCAGCGACTAACCAGCAAGCATGGCGAAGAAAGTCACAGTGACCAAAATGCGGCCAAAGAATATGCAATATTCAAGTAAACTTAGGAAAGGACATACATTAAGCTTATATCACAGCAAAACGGAAGTGGGTACTAGTAGCAAAGGGGGGCAAAATACAAAGAGCAAGGTAACGAAAAAAGTAATTGTCGAATATGAACAGGGAGAGGTGGTGAAGAAATAGTACAGTAGAGATGACAGATACTGGGCTGTATGCAGTATCTTCGGCGAGTAGGAAAGAAACGTTCTAGAATTGCTCAACGCTGGACATAATGTGGCCATGACGAGACGCTAGAGACGCAACAAAAAGGAGAAAACTTCACTGCATTGAGATAGAGAAAAGCAATTCATAGCAAGGAAAAAAAAGTGGACGGATGGGAGGGAAGCATCGTTCAACATGTAGGAAACAATCCATAACACCATCTAACTGCGAATTCTCACAAAGACCAAAAGTATAAGGCAAAAAAGAGCTATATGTATATATCGATTCCAATCAGAAACCGAACGGATTCGAAGGGCCTAGAAGCAAGTAGTTAGCTAACGATCTAGACGTAAACAATGTATCAGCGTTGGCATTGACTCACTAGCTTGTGCAAGATTTGCACGCAACCCAGTAGGCTGTGGTGCGAGTTTCTTGGCATCAGGCTTGACTCCAAACCGAACGGGAGGAGCAGGACCAGTTTTCTGAGGTTGCAAAGGCGCAGCAGCGGCTGGCATTTGAGTAATAGGGGGAAGAGGAGGAACAGGAGGCGGAGGGCTGATACTGGTGCCAAACCCATTGACCCCGGTTCTTTGTGGTTGCAACGCAGGTGGCAGCATCGAATTTATGCCCGTTGCCATGGGTTGCTGCGGCGGAGCGGAGAACCCGCCAAATCCAGTTTGCTGGGGTACCATGTTCCCGAACTGCTGTTGCTGTTGGAAACCAAATTGAGATTGCGGTTGGAACCCAGTAGGCTGGGGGATGATACCATTCTGGAATTGTTGTTGAGGGTATGCCGTTAATTGAGGCTGTAATTGTTGCGGGTACTGCTGCTGCTGGAACCGTTGCTGATTGAGTTCCGCTAAGCTCTGGCCAGGAGGGGCCAGCTGTGGTACATTGCGAGGGACGCCAGTCAGCTGAGGTTGCAATGGAGGAGCAGCAAACGGACTCTGTTGGAAGTCCTGTGGAGCCGACAGCGGCCGCTGCGGTGGCGGTGGGGGAAGTAGCGCATTTTGGTTTATATTTTGCGGAGGAACTGGGCGTTGGCGCGGTTGCAGAGAAAAACCTAAAGTTTGTGGTTGGCTTGGAACTGCGGTTTGTTGTTGCTGCAGAGGCCCCAGTTGCGAAAAGAAGCCTGGATTAGCCCCGGTCATTTGAGTTTGCTGGGGCGCCGGAGGTGTGGGCGTAGCAGTTTGCTGGGGCAAGACAGGCGCTGGTGCTGGTGCAGAGACGGCCGGTAATGGTGTCGGCTGAGAAGGCTGCGATGGTGTCGGTTGCAAAGGTGCTTGAAGGAGCGATAGATCAGCCATGGCACCGGTAATTGCAGCTGGCTTCGGTGGCTCTGAAGGAACAGGGGCTGTTGCTGCTGCTGTTGGGGCAGCAGGAGCAGGAGCAGGAGCAGCCGCAATAGGGGCGGGAGTAGACGTAGCTGATTGTCCGTTTGGCCGTTTGACATCCCATGCATCATCGTCAAAGCCGCGCTGGACAGGCTTCTCGGCTGGAGGGCTGGACACACGTGCCGGTGCTGGTGTTGGCTCTGCCTTTTCTGCCTTTTCCTTAACTTCAAACGCTTTCGGGTCGACGATATCAGCGGCTTGCACAGCAGGAGTTGGGCGGCCTTTGCGAGTGTTGTTTCGGAGAGCACCCCCTGGTCCAGAGAACAATCCACCCTCCTCACCATTGCCAATAACTTCTTCGCCACCGAAGCTTACATTTCGTCCCCGGGTCTTGGAGCCGGTGCGGTTAAACATTGTATCCAAATAACGCATGACACGAAGTATATCACCCTCTTTCAAGCCCAGGGTGCGAAGAGTCTCGGGAGTAATATCAGGTAATATAGCTTCGTCCATCGAATCCTTTGCGAAGTTCTGCGAATACCGCTCGCATTGATGATGCCCGACGCCAGCCTTGAGAAAGAAGTCGAACCAGTCATATTCTTTAACATGGACGCCATTTCTGTCCTTCTCCTTTTCCTTCTCCTTCTCGTTCTCCCTCTCTTGGTCTTCCTTCTTTTGCAGCAAACTACGACGTCGAATGTCGGATAAAGGCTTGTCTTCGTCCAATGACTCGCCCGTGACTTTTTCGACATATTCCAAATCTTCAACAGACATTTTAGAGGTTGGCACTGCGATCTTAATCCCATTCAGCTTGTGGAGATGTATCTTTCCGTCATGAAGACCAAGGAATTGAGCTTCAACCGAGAAAGACCCCGACCTGTCAGTCCAAGTCCTCGTTTTTGACGAGTCAGGTTCTACATTGCATTAGTCCCTGTCTTCTGATTTGTAGGTTTGCAGGTGTAGTAATATCTTACTTTGTTTCGAGCTCTTGTCAGACCTCTCACGTTTATGACGCTGCAAAACACTGTCACCACCATTCATTACAAGCAGACTGCTTCGTCTTTCGGGAAGTCTTATTCGTTGACTTACCTCAGATCGTGGACCATCCACAGAATCAACATGTGACCTCCTTGCCGATTCCTTTGCTAGGCGCTCCTCTTCAAGCCTGTTCTGGCTAACCGTTTTGCTACTAGCAGCAGCAGCAGGAGATAATTCGACCAGGCCGGTAATTTCAACATAGCTGCTAGGCACCACACCTTCACGGCCGTTCTTTATCCGTCTCACCATCCACCATTCGTCGGACTTGCTATCATCCAATATAATCACCTCGTCCCCGGAAGCTACTGTGACCTCGTCATTACCCTGAGCCATAAAGTCATAGAGCACTTGCCCCTTTTTCTGAATTCCACTGCCTCCTTGTCCCGCTTCAAGAACCTCTCGCAAACCTTCAGCTCTGTAAGCGCCTGCAATCTCGCCCAAGGCTGCAACTAGCTCGTGAGCTGTATCCTTGGAGCCGGCATGGAAATCGGCACTTTTGCTCGGTCGCACAAGTTCTATGAAGACGTGCTTGCCTTCTATTGAATAGTGGGTGAGTTTATCTGCCGTCCATTCTTGTTGTGTATCGTTGTCAGGTCCGTCGGCCGATATAAAAATTGTGCCCTTTGGTACATTGATGCCTAACGTGGTGGGCATCTTCTTTCGTTTGCCCATAACCGAAACCATTTCGTTTACATTATACAAACGATAGCCGGATGGCGAATGTGGCGATGGTGCCGAATAGCCGACACGGCTATAAGGTGGTGACTCCTGAACTCGTGCGCTGTCATCATGTGTCAGAGTGAGTTGCGGATGTTGCGGACGAGGAGGTTGTGGTGGTGCAGCTTCTTCTTCCTCATCATCGAACCGTAGTGTTTTCCGTGCAGACGATATCCCCGAAGGCGGTCGCGTTGGAAGGGCGGGAGGCGGCCCTTCTTCCTCTTCTTCCGGAGTTGCAAAGGCCTGTGGTGCTGCAGCTGCAGATATCACGCGTGATGTGCCGTGGGAAGACATGGAACCATGTTGTCGATGAAGAATGCCCGCAATTGCTGCAGCCGGGCTTGAATCCGGGATTGCCGGACTCGACTCAGCGGACGTGTATTCTTCAGATTCCGTTTGTAGTGTTCGCCGAGGAAGGGTTGGAGGAGGAGATGGCTCGGGCTCCGGAATCGCGTATGTATGAGCTGGTGTTTCATAAGTAGGCTCTGGTTCGGGGTGTTCGTCATGCACTGCTTGATTTTGCGCCGTAGCAGGACCCGGTAATAACTCGATATAGTTTGCCGGCGCAAATCCGAAATCTGTTCCTGTGCCAACCAACGTCCAGTCTGGATCGGAAGTGTCATATACTAGTAGTTCGGCATCTTCGGAGAAGGATATTTCCTCATCTGTCTGCCGAGTATAGTCATAGAGGGCTTTAGCCTTATGTGTGGGTTCAGCCTGGAAGCAAGAAAATAGATCAGCATGGCTAGGCTACAGAAGACACACTACAGTCCAAATAGGTAACCCGCTGGTCTCCGTGAGTATGAATATGAACAGTAGACATGAGGCAAAGAAAAAGGGGTAACTATTATATCTATTTTCGAAGAACGTGGTCGCGGAGTCGATGTGCTAGCAGGCTCGAAACACAACCCCTTACCTCTTGAACGTAGTTATTCGGGACCAGTCCCACTGGCTCCTCGTCCTCCGGATCGGCCTTCTTTTTAGCCTTCCACCAGTCATCGTCGTTGTTTTTGTCCAGAACATAGAGGAGATCGCCCTCGTGGATTTCGATCTCACCGTCAGCCTGCGGCTGGTAGTCGTAGACCGCGGTGTACACGCCGACGAAGCCCATTGTGACGGAAAGCCCTCGGCAAGACTATCGTCCACTGCGATTGGGGGAGACTCAGTGGCAGGCAGGCTCTCGCCGGTCGGTGATGGATGGCCGATGCTGGTGGTTATTCGATGGCTGACGAAATGCCAGCTTGCAGAGAGAGAGAGAGAAGATGACGATGTCGCCTGAGGGGAGTTCATTCGCTGCCAAGCCGACCAAAGCTTGGCAGGTTGGGAGCCTTGGCGCCTGGCACTAGTCCCTTTTTCTGCCTGACAAATGCATCAGTCATCCACCTTTTTCCCTCTTTTATTACTACGTACTACTACTATTTATTACTACACTTTTCATTGCTACGTGCATTGGATGTGTTCCATACTCGTGGTGTTGAAGCTATATCGGAACAGTCGAGCTTAACCTCTTAGATTACATTTTCGCTAAGCAGGGAGCACTCCAGGTCTTCATGAATGTCTGCGCAGACGCTACCAGATCTGTAATGCACAGAATTATGTACCTAGGTAGACTATCAAATACATGTACAGATTGCCCTCCACCAGCTAGCTAAATCGCAAATCTTCCGAGTATTTCTCTAGCTACGCAGCCCTTCAACTGGGGATCAACCCGAAACGGCAATTTGTCTTCCGGGCGATTTTACCAGATTCGGCAATTAGGGCTTTCCTCCAGTGTGCGCCGTGCTTTGCAGCAAGCAGCATGCGTGAAGCTGGAGAAGCGAAGGCATGAACCGGTTTCCAACCCGCTCTTGGTGCTATCTGCGTGCATCAATTCGTTGGATTGGGTAGAGAGGTGGATGTCGACACGACCGTTCTCTCATTAATACACCTAGGTACGTATATGGTAGTTATATACCTAGGTAACAAAAGGGCTAGCTAGTCCAGAGAGTCGATCATCTTAACGTCTGTTAGTCTTTATGCGAGGTACGTACTTACTACTACGGAAATCTTACTCAGAAAATTGTGGGGATTGCGGGTGGCTAAGAAATTCTCCACTGACAGATTTTAGATATTTTCCAAGCATTTGACGAACTCGTTTGACTATGCCAATAAACCAATCCTCCAAATGCAGAACCTCACAATTAACGATGGCGCTCAGCCGTACGCATCCATGGCTGGGAAACTGGACTCCAGACTCCTCCAGGCTCTGCGCGTGATGGGGTTCGACCTGATGACGCCCGTTCAACATCGTGTCTTGACTGAACTTCCAGACTGGCGGAGCGACTGCTTAGTGCAAGCCAAAACTGGCACGGGAAAAACGCTTGCCTTTTTGCTGCCAGCATTGCATTGTCTACTGCAAAATCCTTATGCACCGCCAAGAGGGAAAGTCGCCATCTTGATCATTGCCCCAACGCGCGAGCTCGCCCAGCAAATCGCAAAGTCATGTGATCAACTTACATCGCAACTCGAAAGTCCTCTCGAATGCCATATCGCAGTTGGTGGAACTGCGCGGGCATCAGCCCATTCGCGATTCATGAAGGGAGCGCCATCTATTCTTATAGCGACCCCCGGAAGACTAAAGGACTACCTTTCCGAAGCGCCAACGGCTCAGAAGCTGTCGAACATCCAAACTCTAGTTCTGGATGAAGCCGACACGATGCTGGAAGCTGGCTTTATGGCTGACGTCAAGCGAATCCTTCAGCTTATTCCACCAAAGAGCACTGGCTGGCAAGGCATGTGCTTTTCAGCCACTGTTCCGCCCAGAGTCAAGGACGTGGTCAGCATTGTACTGAAGCCAGGCTATAGTAGCATTTCGACCGTCGACAAGAACGAAGCACCAACACATGAGAGAGTCCCCCAGTACTACGTGTTGATGCCGTCTGTGGCTGATACCTTTACCACTCTTGCTTCCCTTCTGAACCACGAATTCAAGAGTAATCCTAAAATCATTGTCTTCGGAGTCACCGCAAACATGGTTGCTCTCTTCGCAGCAGTCTTTTCACGGGGATTGACGCCCCTGAAGGTGTTTGAAATTCATTCCAGGCTCAACCAGGGCGCTCGCACGAGAACCACAGCTCAGTTCAAGGAAGCAGATGCTGGCATTCTTTTCGCCTCGGATGTCATTGGCCGCGGCATAGATATTCCTAATGTCGACTTGGTTATTCAGGTCGGCTTACCATCGAACGGAGACCAATACGTTCACCGTGTTGGTCGTACAGCGCGAGCGGGAAATGATGGCCGTGCCATCATCCTTCTCACCGAAGCAGAGTCATTTTTCCTGAAGAGCAATCGCCACTTACCCATCAACCCGCACCCCGAGGCTGACGCGATCAATGCCGATCGCTCTCTATACACTGATTCTGTCACACGGGCGATGTACGACATTGACGAATCGACGAAACAACGCGCCTACTCATCCTTCATTGGCTTCTTTGCCGGATCGGGCCTCCTGAAGCCACTCCGTCTCGATAAACCGGGCCTTGTACAACTTGCAAACGAGTTCGCCATCAAGGGCATGGCATGTCCTGAACCTCCACCAATGGAGAAGAAAGTCATTGGCAAGATGGGTTTGAAGGGTGTTCCAGGATTTAATTACGCGAAGGGAGGTGATTTGAATGATAGCAGTTCTTACAGACCGCGTGGCCAGTCTAATGGCAAGGCTCGCGACCCACTCAACCCCTGGGCTAGCCAAGGAAGCCGAAGAGGCGGCGTCGAGAAGAAACGTGGAGGTGGCCGCGGAGGACATAGCGGTGGAGGACGTGGAGGAAACCAAAGAGCTGCGTAAGCTTCTTGATCTCGGCACATATTTATCAGTTTTTTATTTCTTTTTTCCCACTTTCCTTTTCTGCTTTAGGAAGTTTCGGCGTCGCTGGGTTGGTTGGCATGTCAGGCTGATTCATTATTATTTCCATCGACCATGTATTTTATAGACATTGGCCAAGGGCCATTCGGATAGATACCATCGCTAGAAGAGCAATGACACATTTAGGACTGCAACAGATCGGATCCATACCTGCGTGTACTAACCTAAAACTGAATCTAGATATTTCATTGAATCTACCTAGCTGGTAGCCTTCATATTGGACATGTAACTTAGCTTATGTCAAGACGCCAAGATACCGGCATTTTTACATACATATAAGAGCTGCGTATTTCTGCCGGCTCATTAAATCAATCTTGTGTCATTCATCCATCCGATGTTGGGATTATTGATCCTGTCGCAGTGTGTACGGTGGAAGTTGCAACCCACCTTACGCCTTTCGAGTTATAAAGATAAATTTACAAATCGGGTGAATCTTAGTCAATTAAATTGATCTGCGATCATTGTTATTGCATAACTAATCATATCCAAATCTTAAGAGGATCGTCATTAAACTGTTCAGGGCTTGACATATCACGTGATCCTGCTTGACAGACAATGAGATCAAAGGCGATAATCTAAACAAGCTACAATGACTATATTCTCCTTACGAAGGGTATTTCGATATTAATAAAATTTCATAGTAATTATATCAATGAATAGTAAGGTATAGCCGAACCTGACTATCTTCGAGCATAAGGGTATATGCACAGAAGTAGCTTGCTGAGAGATACAAGGCACATTGGTAGATTAATTTGGGGAAAATTCAACATACTAGAGCACTCTTGACTCCTCTATGGAAGTAAATTAAGCAGATATTAATATAGATCTGGGGAGGTCGCCTATACTGTAGTAACCATCCTCGAAAGATAAAGCTACGCCAAGGCGACGCTTATACCGCGTGCTTTGGTGCTTAAATTCTTGTCAAGTATCTGAGGGAAAATCAAGAATTTCGTCAAAAGAAGAATCTTCTTTTGCAGTTTAACATCGCATAGTATGACTTTTTTCTTTCTGAGATTTTCTTTGATCTCTTCGACTTCGTTTGCTTCTGCGCCTCTTGGATGTATTTCTTGTTCCCAAGTTTTGTGACATTCATGTATAGAATTACGAAGCTTGTCTGCAATAACTTTTCGTGTAGGATAATCAATCACCGTACTATTACGGAGCTCCGAGTCATATTTGCCATGGATCAAATCTTCAGGCGGGTCATCCTCATCAATATTATACCAGCTCATGATGGGATCATTATCATCGTATGTATGGCCATACCATAGAAGATTGGTCCACTTTGAATCAGAGAGCACCCTGCATTTCTGCTCTGGATTGTCGGCCATCTGCGTGACAACGGTTTGCCGCTGAGTCGTTAATGATGAAATCCCGAGCATCTAGGGACGCGGCAAAGCCTCCGCTGCTAGTCGGTCTATAGTCGACCGTCGCACCATTTGCCAATGCTAGGACTATCAGGCCCCAGGAGTCTAGATTTGCCGCTGGCAAAGACGAGAGATGGACCCGATATATGAGAGATTTGACCTGGTTTTCCCGAACATAAGTGGTCTCCGGTAAATGAGCGCCATTTAGAGCGCTTTTGTGGGAATTGAGACGCCGCTCGAAAAATATGCAGCCATGAGCATTCTCCTTCGCTATTGGGGACCCATCTATGACAGCCTTCAAGACATTTCCCAATCACGCCCTTCCAGTCGTTTTTATCCACGACGAAAACACGACGGATCCGGCGTCCGTGCCAAAATTTCCATCCAACGCTAGTGAAGAAGTCATAGTATTCACCATACCAAGCCTTGGCCACTTCTTGGTCTTCCAACAGTTGGTCCAACTTGGTGACGGCTTCAGCACCAACTGTGACAGAGCAGCAGACACGCCAGACTCCATTTAGATAGAGAGACGCTAAATAAGATATACACGTCTCCATGGTGGCTAAATTTCATGTGTGGATTGATTTACTCTGATATATATGAGTTGTGGCAACGGGCGATCTTTCTATGGTTGTTATACAAAGTTTGCATCATAACTTTCGAGTCAAATTTCGGTTCTAGGGGCAACAACCGTCAAATCTATTTAAGACAGTTACTTCAATAATCAGTTCGAGGAGGATAGAATTTATGAGCGAACAAAGTAATGCGGATCAAGCTATCATAATCTGTGATATCGCAAAGGCTGTCAGTTCAGAGACATGGATCCATCGATGTGTTGAGGTTTCCCCCTAGGCATCTACCTAAATACTTGGAAATACCTTGAAAGTTGACTTCCGAAGTCTATTTAAAGATTTAAAGCGGGAACTAATACATGGAAATCGGTTTCTTAAGTGGAGAGTCTTTGGTTTTATAAGCAAAAGTCAATTCTGGTATCTTGCACGCATATGTATATAGATCTAGTCATCTCTTCCAAGACCATAACTATATCCAATCGAACCTGACAGCGCAGACCTGTGTACTGCAACTGTGTTCGGTATAGTCGGAAAAAGTAAACGTAGAAAAAAAGAAATCATCATAACAACATCATAGCAACATTCTATGTCTTTCTTCATGCAGCGCTGCACGGCAGCGCAATTCACAAAAGATTCTAGAATCTCTCAAAGAGCCACACCACTTGGAGGAAAACAAAAAATAAGGGCGATTCTAGAGGGGGTATAAAAAAACGCCGTTCTCATCTCTCTATACATCACACACACACAGTCTCACTCTCCGACTTAATCGGAAGCAGTCATGTGCTCATTGTTGCTGGTGGCAATCTCGACCTTTTCAGACTCAGATGATGCGCTGTGGTCCGAGACTCCCAGACCTAGATCGAACAGCTGCTGAGCAATCTCCTCGTGAGTGAGCTTGGGCAAGTGCTTGGCGACCTGGTAGGGCCACTTCTTCTCGATATGAGCCTTGGCGAAGATGATGTCAACCTCCTCCAAATCGCGGCCGGCGGTCTCAACGTAGAAGAACCAAGCGAAAGGAATGGCAGTAAAGTTGACGAGGGCAAAGAACAGATAGAGACCCCAGGGACTGGCGTTCGAGAACACGGGAGTAAACATGACGACAGCAAAGTTGGAGATCCAGTTCACACAAGTTGAAGCCGAGGCTGCCATGGTACGGGTGCGGAGAGGGTTGATCTCGGGGGGGTAGATCCAGGGCAGAGGCAGGGTGGTGAAGGCGAAGAAGACGATGAAAAGGAAGATACCAACGACAGCACCCTTGGCATTCTCCGTGGTGTCATCGATCAGACAGCCCATGGTGATGATGAAACTGAGACCCTGGCCAAGGAAGCCAATCAAGAAAAGGTTGCGGCGACCAACCCTCTCAACCATGAAGAAGGATGGGATAGTGGCTAGAGCATAGACAGTGGCAAAGACACCACCTAGAACCAGAGGCAGCTTGCCTGTCATGTGCAGATTGTTTTTGAACAAGAGAGTGGAGTAGTAGATAGCAGCGTTGCAACCGGTAAACTGCTGGAAGAACTGACCAGAGCAACCGATCATCATACGCTGGAACTCCTGAGTCTTACCGAAAGTAAACAGGGTCTTCCAGCTGTGGGTCTCCGAGCCCTCGAGGGCTTTCAGATCAGCCTGCATGAGATTGAAGTCCCGAAGCACATCCTCTCCATCTTCAGTGCTGTCGTTCAGCTGGGCCAAAACGTGGAGTGCTTCCTGAGTCTTGCCGCTCATGATGAACCAACGTGGGGACTCAGGCAGCAATATGGCGCCAACGATGACCAACAAGGCGAAGAGAATCTGGAAAGCAACGGGGAAACGCCACTGAACCGAGCTGTCGACGTAGGAGAGACCAAAATCAATCCAGTAAGCAATGAAAGTGCCCACAGCGATGATGGCACCCTCAAAACAGACGAGGAAGCCACGGTTGTGGGCGCGCGAACACTCAGATTGCCACACGGGGATCGTAGCAGTGTCCATACCGTTTCCAAGGCCGGAAATGACACGGCCGACAACAAACTGCCCTAGACCCCAGTGAGGACCGAAGGAAGCAGTGGAGATCACAGTACCGAGAACCATCAGACTGCCTCCAGCAACCAGCAAGGGAGTACGGCCGATGCGCTGACCAAAGAGAAGGGTGAAGATAGCACCAAAGAAACAACCAATTTCGTA
Organism: Trichocomaceae sp. PYS4502; assembly: GCA_023625875.1. Classification (NCBI taxonomy): domain Eukaryota; kingdom Fungi; phylum Ascomycota; class Eurotiomycetes; order Eurotiales; family Trichocomaceae; species Trichocomaceae sp. PYS4502. Next base: position 2,553 of record JAMAFX010000392.1, on the reverse strand, counting down.
GCAAGAGGTGACTGCACCTTGCAGGACAGAGACATGCAAGGTGGTGCCATCGAGGACGGGGAACTCCTGGACAAACTGGGATCCGGAGATGATACCAGACATCAGACCCTGATCATAACCGAAGAGCGAGAAGCCGACGACGGAGGTGAAGGTGATGGCCAGATGGAGCTTCTTGCCCCGGAGGCCGGAGGTTGTGGTCCACATTGTGGAAGGTCCCTTTCTTTTATTTTATTTTTTATATATTTTTTTGTATGTGTCTCTCTCTATATTCGGTCGCAGCTCTACTGGACGAAACATGAGAGTAGAATGCAAAATGAAAAAGAAAATGGGAAGTGGGAAGTGAGAAGAGAGAAGAGAGAAGGAGAAGGAGAACCGGGGAAATGCGACGATTAAAATAAGGGCCTGTATCCGGGGGAGGCTTTTGTGGGAGACAAGGCACGGCCCCGATTTTGCAGTGCCAAGCCGAAAATGTGTATAGAATGACGACGGCGGCTGGGGTGGTAGTCCCACATGTTGGTGGAGGAAACACGACTTAATATGGAGTAGTCTATAGTAGAATGTAACATGGATGATGCGAGTGTGAGCAATGAGAAGGCACAGAACAGCAAGATTTCTCCGCAAGGCATCAACACGGATGACCGCTTTCGGTTGGCGCCTGCCGATGAATCAAGGCACAGCCAATCAGGGACTCGACCAGCCCTCATCGTAGTCTGGTAGATTAAGATGCGGGGCCCCACCTACTCCACTCCTCTCCACTCCTGCAGCAGCGGAGTGGCGTGCCCCGTTTTCACGGGGTCAGACCAGCTTCTCATTGGTGCATTAGCTACTTGTCTCCACACATACACAACCAACAAGGCTTGAACAAGGCTCAAGCACTCGTAAGGATTCCGAATTTGGCAATTTTGTTGAACTCGTTGCTTAGCGGGGTACGTGAAACGCTCATTATTGGCTGCTGGACACGGGAAAATTCTCTCTCTCGTTTGGGTTTACCGCCGACCGGGCAAAATCCCGAGTACGTACGGAGTAGAAGCCATGGCGGCATGGCGTAATAGGCGTCGTCGGGCCGACGGTCGGCGTTTTTTGAATAGGCTATAAGTACTACTATAGAGTTTTACGGGGTACGTAGTTATTTTTAGTTCTGTCTGCCTTGGAAATCGGCAAGGCACGTGTTCCCGATTTCAGTCGGTAACGACTAACTAGGTGATAGATATAGAATAGAATAGATAGAGGGGCAAAAGAGGGACAATAGAGGGACAATAGAGGCAAGAGTACGTATTAGTATCAGGTGGAGCTAGCTAATCTACCTCCATTTCTCCGTCCTTAAAAGTTAAGGCAACCTCACGTCCCGCTTGCTGAAGCCTGAACGGTGTTTTTCCGGCTTTTTCCGGCACTGCATTCGGCATCGCTTGCTCTATACTGATGCCGATTGGCGTGGAAGGATTTCTGGGACCACAACGCTAAAGTTGAAATGACTAACATATTGCATTTCACGCAGCGCAATTTTAAAACACATACCTACTCCGCAGACGGGAAGACTGAAGCCACAAAGTGCGTGCTGTATGCACTGTGAGAAGTTTTAACTGGCTACAAGCTCGGAAGAAATTTTCGTCCTCATAGTAATAATTCAATATTTAATCTAAGAAATGTTTTCGGTGTAGCCCTACTCCGACTCGGCACGCTCTATTCGGGAATGATCTTCGGGGTGCAGCAACTTACTAACTTAGGCTACTTAGCAAGCCACCATGGAGGATCACTTCTCCGGCCGAGTCTAACTATTGTCCACTATCACTGTCACTGTCACTGTCCACGTTGTTTCTCCGTGCGGAGTCGTTGACCCCAACATAACATGGCACGGGGGAAATTCGAGGGGAAGAAGCAAGACTATACGAAGTTGCGCATTCGGGACGCGTGGTTGATGTTAGTACTAGATGAAATAGGTATACGTAGAGTAGCTAGGTAACTAGTACTCGGGATACCGCCCCGCTGATCAACCCGTGCAATGCCAGTCATCCTAGACGCAACCGAGGGCTAAGGCAGCATAACTACTAGTATCTACTTATCTAACGACTACCCCACGTCTATCAATGAGTGTGCTCACTGCTCCGTGCTATAAATCGTAGCGCGCGCTATGACGCCAACTTGCACTGCTGAGAGAAGTAGCCTTGAGTCAGGATAAACGTTCCTCCAACAAGATTGCGCGGCGGTGCATGCAAGCATAGTACTTGCTAACTTAGAACTACGCATTGGGCATTTACTACGTAATAAATTATAACGGCCTGCCTGCAACACCTTGGCACATGATAGGGCAAGCTTCTGATATGCCTAGGAACGGTTAACACTCAATGAATTTAATAGTTATACTTAATACTGAATCTAAACTCTATGCGTAGTGCCTTGTATAGACATGGTAAATCAAAAAGCGGTGATGTACCTGTATCGTAATGGCTAGTTTGGGCTAGCGGGTGGATTAGGCTTAGTGTTGGATTGGTGGGTTTACTCCGGCCAATCCTGAGTTATAAAGAATCCGGCGGTAGTTTTTACAAGGACGATCAA
>JAMAFX010000391.1:0-16118 GCA_023625875.1 Trichocomaceae sp. PYS4502 | reverse complement strand
TCCTGTATTGGGCAGGCGGTCAGAACCCCTGTAAGGCCCACCGTACTAACAAAACCACCGGGGTCAACCATAGTAAATCTGCGTCTTCCCAATTCCACTAAAATAGCAGCTTCTTCTTCCGCAGTCTAATCTATACTAGGTTTAGCCTGTTATTTCAGTAATTTACACATGTCACAAAGTATACCAAAATCAGTGTTACTTTCAAGCCTCCCCAACACCAACATTGAAATGATAGGCAGTTACTTTGTCTAGGGCGAATGATTTCTAAACAAGGTGCATTAGGGCATGATAATGATTCGATACATTCCCAGTCTGTCCCGAAATTAAATAGTACTGTGGAGTTCATACTCTATCTGGAATGCCCTGGGTAAATATTCTTTTACTTCTAAGTTCTTAGTCGGCGCTTCTCATGCACCAGGATTACGAGATAAGATGGAGATGCGCAAGGCTAATGAGCCGCATGGAAGGTTGTTGTGTTTTAAACCTAGTATTTATAAGCATGCCAGTTCGCTGAGAAGGCGGGAAAGGTATTCAGATCAAAATTGTCTTTCAGTAGAAACTTCGAATGCGATTTCTAACAATAATATCGCAAGACGTGGATCCCAATGGCGAGCCTTGTCGGACTGGGCACGAAGCCAGCCCCCTATCTGGCACTCTCTAGCATTTTACTGATCGTCGATGCTAAAGATTTCAACAAGTGGTACCCCGGCTTCGCATCTACAAGGTTGTGTGGAAACCATGTGTTGAAAACTTGAACAACATCACCACCTCGCCAGACTACTGTCTGGAAGTGACCAACTGCATTCTCAATAACTTCGATGAAACCTCAAAGGCGTCTATGAGTGGAATTGGGGTGTTTCTAGGCTTCACGCCGACGGTGATAGCGCCGATCGGCCCATCAACTATTGAGCTGGCATATCTCTCGATTTCGCGCCCGCTTCTGTCAACGCTGTGTGGGTGCGGCACAGCGGGGTTTTTCTTTGGTCGGCTATTATTATTGTTTGGTCGGGAGATAGATCTCGATGAAGGGGTCTTTGATGCTGCAAAAGAAGAACAAGAAATGGAGCACGAGCAGCAGGGGGACATGTTGACGGTGGAGGATGGAATCTACAGAGCGCTTACCACGGAGAAACCCCTGCGTCGCACAGTCAGCTGTCTCGAGTATGCTCTCGCCGCCGGCGCCGTCGTGAATACCGTCCACAACACGTATCAAATCGCGTTGCAGACCGTTAGTGTCTTTTCGTGCAATCAGTCAGGCATGCTGCCGTTCATTTGGAACGTATTCAGTTTAGCAATCCAAATTTCCATACTCATGATGGGACAAAATCTACGAGCGTCTTATCGGGCGCCATCCAGGTCACAAATTTCCGAATCATCCTATCTGCAACGCATTAGAGCCTGGTTTGAGCACGAAACGACGCTTAGCTGTAACAGCAAACTTGCCGGGACTTTTACCAATCCGTTGAGGATACCGACCTCCGAAGTCATCGGATACTTTGTTATCCGCTGGCTTGGCGATACCATACTCCTAGCACAGCTCATCACGGGCACGATCGTGATGAGTTCTATCATCTTTGTCCGGACCCAGGATGCCGTGGTTATTGTGCTCCGGTACTTGATTTCGTGTCTAGTAGTGCGCTTCATCGTCGCCTTTGAGATTAATGGCATGAAGTATTCGCTACGTCGTAGGGAGAAAAATGGTCATCGAGATTCTATGATACCGTTGAATCCAAACAATTCTGCAGGATGGCAAACAACGATTTACGGCAGCATCTCACCAACAAATCAATGGATGGGATAGAACCTTTTTTCTTGAAAAGAACATAGTTCTCTTATGATCTTCCCGATACATACCTAGGTACGTATTACTCCTCACGTCTTATTCTTAATTACCCAGCATATTCCTATTAGTTTAGTACTTATATTAGTGGATATTGTATATTAAGGATATAAAAAGAAAAAATATAAGGACTCTTATATCTCTTCTAGTTAGATAGATGAATATATACTTACTACTAGAGTCCCACACAGACCTTGTGTGGCGCTAATCCTAATGAGGAAAGGGGCCTCATGAGGCACAGGTGACAGTGGAAGTTTTATGCGAGTTGGAACTTGGACTTGGACATGATGGGGAGATTTACGTGCATGCATATGTATAGATTCCTCAACGGTAGTTGCTAGCTAAAAAGTTATTGGCGATATATATTATACGCAAAAGTTCTGTGATGACTTACAAGTAAGCAAGGATGATTGGCGTCCTGAATCCTAAGGCGCCGAGGCCGCCAGGCTTACCCGCCCCTCACTCTTTGGGTCAATCACTTCCATCTTCCACCTCTTTCTTCCCACCCGTCCTGCCCTGCATCTGTCACAACGCTCTTCCTTGGCCTTGCCATCCCTTGCCATCCCTTGCCAAATTGTATTCTGGTGCTCCGTATCTGCCATTTTCTCTCCTTTCTCCAGGACTTACCCTAATCGCGAGAGAAATATCTGTCGTGCTCGTCCGATCTACTCCGCAATGTCGACGTCTGCCCGCCGCCGCTTGATGCGAGACTTCAAGGTTTGCTCTCCTCTTCCTAACGTCTACTCCATCTTGCCTCAGCTGCTTCCAACCTGTGAATGATTTGTTTCTGCTTCATTTCGTCATGTCCGTATCCTCTGTGGCTAACTTCTTCAGCGTATGCAAACAGACCCCCCGGCCGGTGTTTCTGCATCACCTGTCTCTGATAACGTCATGACCTGGTACGGAAGAACACGGCAAGAAAGCACAGACAGAAAATGAGCAAGTAATAATTCTTTTTTAATGACAGGAACGCCGTCATCATCGGACCCGCAGACACTCCATTCGAAGATGGAACCTTCCGTCTGGTCATGCACTTCGAGGAGCAGTACCCTAATAAACCCCCCGGCGTCAAATTCATTAGCCAGATGTTCCACCCCAACGTCTACGGCACTGGCGAGTTGTGTCTGGATATCTTGCAAAATCGCTGGAGTCCCACCTATGACGTGGCGGCCATTTTGACCAGCATTCAGAGGTGAGTCAACGAACCAGCGACGATTGGTGATTTGGTGATTATCTGACAACTTTGCCAGCCTGCTCAATGATCCCAATACCTCATCCCCTGCAAATGTCGAGGCTTCCAACTTGTACAAGGATAACCGTCGCGAATACGTAAAGCGAGTGCGCGAAACGGTGGAGAAGAGCTGGGAAGATTAGATTGGACTTATGGTCCGTCCTTTCCGACTGCATGTGTGTTCATGCTGTGCCTGCCTATTGCGTATCCGGACAGATCTTTTGGCCTGGATAGCTTTCATCCAGTTTGGCTTCGACCTTGCACAGCGCGGAGTTTATGGCGTGGTGACCGCGGCTTGTTTGAACTGTTATTTATTTCTCCCCTTTTTTTTCCCTTTCCGCCGGCGTTTTATGGCCGACCATGATTTCTGTGCAACTTGCTTATGAGTGGGAATTTCTGTACTTAGCAGACGCATTTATTATTCCTTGTGACGAAGATACATGTCAATATCAGCATTTGGGAGTCATCTCTCTCTTCGCGGGTCTAGCGATTAATCCAGGTGGAACAGACTTAGCTCGCAAACTATTGCATATTCTATCTCTCTATGACTATCTATCGATCAGCTGCGCACTCCGCGTAGTCATGGCTGCTATGCGTTGCATGAGTTACTACTAATAGTAGTACTAGTAGTCAGTTACTTGGTTGGGCAGAGAGTCGGAAATCGGAGAATTGCTCACGCTCAGTTGGCAGATGCGGGACGCCAGCCGCGCTAAGCCCAAAAAGGGGGCCCGCCGCCAAGCTGCAAATCCAACTTGTTTACTTCCTCTCCCACCAGAGACCATTCCTTGTGACGTCTGTTGATTGACCAGCAACTCGCCGTTTGCCATCTGCTGTTTGGACCCTGGCGCAAATTTTAGCTCTGCTGTGGATGGCATTTTTTTTTTAATTTCTGCTCGATCTTTTTTTGATTAGGGACACCGCGCGTGTTTCGTCTTGCGCACGTGAACGTTCCCCTGACCGGCACGGCTAATTAACCAGTTATTGTTGATTTTGGATTCTTTCAACGCTCGCACATCCTTTTTGCGACCCTCGGCCAACGTCGATTTGCCAGACTTTCCTCGTATACGTGCCGTAATCTTCCCTGTGTCGCACCTTTTCAGGTACTACCCCCGGGCTGGGGTTGCGTGTCTGGTTTTCGGAACTGTGCGTGGTGGTCTAAATCGATATTCATGATGGCGTACGTTGGCTCTTTTGCTGGTCCGACCCTTCGATTATGAGGACATTTTGCCAGGGGGAATTAATTGACTAATTCTTGTACCTTTTTAGTTCGTCAAGTTCCAACACCATCAAGGGTATGTTGTCACGTACGGACGAAGAAAGGACCCGTAAGAGTTCTATTGACAGGCTTGCTTTACCATAGTCGTTGCGAGGTTTCGGCCGCAGAACAAAAAGGAGATTGCGTCTGGAGGAGAACCCATTGTCGAATTCGAAAGCAATGACACATGCAAAGTCAACGTAGGGAATCGATTCTCTGAATAGACGCGGATTCTGAATTAGTGCGCTCTCTGACCGCTATGTGTAGTCTCGGGAGGGCTCCGCCTCGTTTACTTTTGACCGAGTGTTTGGCATGGATTCGAAGCAAACGGATATATTCGATTTCTCGATTCGGTCCACAGTCGACGACATTTTGAACGGCTACAATGGAACCGTGTTCGCTTACGGTCAAACTGGTGCTGGTAAATCGTATACCATGATGGGAACGGATATTGACGACGACATGGGAAAGGGTATAATCCCGCGGATTGTTGAGCAAATGTTTGCCTCTATTCTCACGAGCCCCAGCAACATCGAGTACACGGTTAGAGTCAGTTATATGGAAATTTATATGGAGCGCATCCGAGATCTTTTGGTACCGCAGCACGACAATTTACCAGTTCACGAGGAAAAATCCCGCGGAGTCTACGTCAAGGGTCTCCTAGAGATATATGTCTCCAGTGTCCAGGAGGTCTACGAAGTGATGCGCCGCGGTGGAGCAGCTAGAGCTGTGGCGGCAACCAATATGAATCAAGAGTCCTCTCGATCGCATTCAATTTTTGTTATTACCGTCACCCAAAAGAATGTCGAGACTGGTTCTGCGAAGAGTGGCCAACTATTCTTGGTAGATTTGGCTGGAAGTGAAAAAGTCGGCAAGACTGGCGCCAGCGGACAGACCCTTGAAGAAGCAAAAAAGATCAACAAGAGTTTGAGTGCTCTTGGCATGGTTATCAATGCTCTTACAGACGGGAAATCTACGCACATTCCGTACCGTGATTCGAAACTAACTCGTATTCTTCAGGAGTCGCTGGGAGGTAACTCTCGAACGACGCTCATCATCAACTGTTCGCCTAGTAGCTATAACGATACCGAAACAGTATCAACCCTCAGATTTGGTGTGCGTGCCAAGGCGATCAAGAACAAGGCTAAGATCAATGCGGAATTAAGTCCTGCTGAACTCAAGCAGTTGCTACGGAAAGCCCAAGGCCAGGTTACGAATTTTGAGACATATATTTCGAACCTGGAGGGCGAATTACACCTATGGCGTGCCGGAGAAGCAGTTCCTAAGGAACGTTGGACACCGGCTTTGTCAGATAGCACTAGTGCCAAACCTCCTCGTCCTGCTACTCCATCGCGCCTGCAGACCGACATTATACGCGCAGAGACACCCAGTCGACCGGATTCACGGCTAGGGGACCGCTCAAGTACACCGAGCATTGTGCTGGAGAAGGATGAACGAGAAGAATTTTTACGCCGGGAGAACGAATTGCAAGACCAAATAGCAGAGAAGGAGTCTTATATCTCCAATGTGGAACGAAGTCTACAAGAAGCCAAAGAAGAACTGAAGAATCTCAAGGAAACCTCCTCTAGAACCGGGAAAGACAACGAAAAACTCAACACCGAAATGAACGAGCTAAGGATGCAACTTGAGAAAGTTTCATACGAGAGCAAGGAGGCTGGCATTACTATGGATAGCTTGAAGGAGGCTAATTCTGAGCTAACTGCCGAGCTAGACGAAGTCAAGCAACAGCTTCTTGATGCACGTATGCGAGCCAAGGAGACGAGTGCAGCCCTTGACGAGAAAGACAAGAAGAAAGCAGAACGCATGGCAAAGATGATGGCCGGATTTGATATGAGCGTCAATGTCTTCTCAGACAATGAGCAGAGATTGAAGAAGCTGATAGAACAAGTGGATTCATTACATAAAGTCAGTGCGGCAGGCGAGGCAGTTGCGCCTGATGATATTATGGAGTTGAGAGCTAGTCTCTTAGAAACACAGGGCTTCGTCCGACAAGCAGAGCTTTCGATGAACGAACGAAGCGAGATACATGAGCTGCAGGACAGCAAGCGAGCCGAACTGGAACGGAAGATCGTTGAGCTAGAGACCGATTATGAGGAAATCTTGAAGCGCAATTTGGGCGATGGAGATGCGGATGAAATTCGCGAGAGGCTGGAGAAGTTATACGTTGGTCGACGAGATGCCGAATCTAAGGCCATGGCCGATCTTAAAATTGAGCTAGCTCGCAAAGATGAGGAACTTCTTTTGCTCCGCCAAAACTTGGCGGATTCTCAAATCAAGACGGCAACCAACGGCGGTGCAGGTAACCCTGCTGTCATAGCCAACAAGACCCTTCAGCAACAGATCTCGGACTTCGATAACATGAAAAAGTCACTCATGCGGGATCTCCAAAATCGCTGTGAGCGCGTAGTCGAGTTGGAGATTTCATTAGATGAGACACGAGAACAGTATAACAATGTCTTACGGTCGTCCAACAATCGCGCACAGCAGAAGAAGATGGCTTTCCTAGAGCGGAACCTTGAGCAGCTTACGCATGTGCAACGCCAATTAGTTGAGCAAAACAGTAGCTTGAAAAAGGAGGTTGCAATTGCAGAAAGGAAACTTATCGCTCGGAACGAGCGCATTGCTAGTCTTGAGAACTTGCTGCAAGACAGCCAAGAGAAGCTTACAGCAGCGAACCATAGGTATGTTGACATCAGCACGGAAAATCTTTTCCTTCATTTCCTCGACGTTCTAGATCTAACTGGTGACGCAGATTCGAGGCACAGTTGACGGCAGTCAAAGAGAGGTTAGAAGCAGCCAAGCAGGGTTCAACGCGCGGCTTGGTGACTTCAATGGAGGGTGCATCTGGCTTTAACTTCGGTGGATCACGCATTGCAAAACCGCTTCGGGGTGGTGGGGGTGTAGATGTCAACGGTTCATCCGGATCGACACAGCAAGAACCTCCGAAGCGAGGGAGTTGGTTCTTTGATCGACGATAAATTCTTGAAAGTAACATACGATACGAAGGCAACCCCCTTGGAATGGTTTAGTTTGCGTCTCTTTCTCATTTCTGCGTTTCCCCCCCTGAGTCTTGTTTTTTCATTGCGTTTTATAAACACTATCCAGTGCAGTCATCGAAGTAGAAGGCCTTACACCTAAGTACAAATTCTCCATTCGTCGGCGTTTTGTCCAGTGTTTCACATAGCCCTTTGAAGAACATACCCCCAGGATATATATTTCGATACATCTTTCCTCTTCTCTACGCTACCATTTTTTTGTGCTTTGTCTCTTTGATGTTGAAATGACTCGTTATCCAATCATTGAGAAAGGTTGATGTTTATTTGCCGAAAGAATCCGATTTCTGCCCAGGCTACGCTATTTGATCCGTAGTTGACACAATACCTAGGTATGGGAAGATACGTACAATAGTTTAGGAATAAAGAACAATGACAAATACCTAGGTTACTGCTTAAAGCCGAGACGAGAAGGTGTTTTGGAGTTGTCTAGGCCTTTCACACGACACATGATGCAGCTGCCATTCTCTCTGTTTAAACTGCTTGAAAGGACGAAAATGAATTATATAACCAGTTCTTAGGCAATCGCTCTCAGTCATGCGGATACCTCAAATAATTCAAATGATGTGCGCGGCAACATGTCAAAGAACAAATTATCAAAGAAACGACTCAGGGGCTAGGCGCACAGGAGTCCAAGACCATTCGTGTCTCTTTCTCTCTCTATAAGTATGACATAAAGTGTGCCTAGGTCCCTTTCGAGGTTCTCTATTCGGATGCCTGTCAAAACCGTCAAGGCCGTTTGGAGCAATGTATCCATTCACCCATATACGTCCCAAGGTAGGTACATTCCACGCTCGATGAGTTAGTTACAGCAAGATGTCACTTTCCTTACTGATTAGTGAAAAGCCTCCTGAAGCACAAAAAGCTTGATTTCATGGATTTAGCAGTCCCAACGATACATTTGAAACCACGAAAGCTCCCGGTGAGCCGCGCACATCCACGTCCGTCCTTCATTCACTCTATAAAGACGCGGTCATGGACATTGAGACACCTCTGGTGCCTTTTGCCAGCACGAGGTCAAAATCATTGCCAGGAAACAACATCATTCCAAAGCCGAAAGTTGTAGCGGGAGAAGGATGCATTATCCTTTGATGCGACGAGAGTGTTGCTGTCGTTCAGCGTTCTATTTGCGTGTCTTGTGGACTGTTGCTTTCGGTTTGGATAAAGCAACGATCGGATCTATATACCTGTGATTATTCCATACTTCTTATGTCCATATTTTTTTGGTGATTCTTGTCTATTGAGCCATCTTCAGCGATTATCATGTCTATATACCAGCTGCCTATTTGGGATGCGCTACTCAGATAAGGTTAGCCCCGATGTACCTTGGTGCAGGCGAAGCGGGTCGCAGACAGCCAATGAAAAGCAGAATCGCCAGTGTTGGCGACTGCTGGTTGGTCTGCGCCTTCTCTCTTATCAGGCAGCACCTTCCCCCACCTTCGGTCGATAACAACTACATAGTTCGGGCTGATCTCTTCTCTTCATCTTTTCTTTCTTTCTTCCTCGGGCTCAAGTCTTGCTTCTCTGAGACCGATTACATATTACTCACTAGCCGCTGTTATAATATCATCTTTCAACAAATCATGGGTCAGAGTCCTTCGAAAGTAGACGAGAAAGAGGCCGTGGCTGGCATGAGCCGCATGAGCCTCGACAACAACGCTTATATCTTGGTCGAAGATGAATCTTGTAGGTAGAGCTATAATCATAAAGGCAACTGCGTATACTGACGGATGAAGTGCCACCTCCATATGAGGCCGCCGGCGAGAGGGTTGACACCATCTCTCTTGACCAGACAAGGCTCTGGGAAGAAAAACTTCTCTCCTCACCAAGAGTAATAAGATCTCTCCAGCTGATATTTTATACGGGAAATGCGGCTAACTGACTGACGTAGAACCGCCTTGCTATTTCTGCCCTCTCACAAAACCCTGTTTCGGCAATCCTTACCAACAACAGCGCTGCTGTTGTTGATACCCAAGTTTTCAACATTAAGATCCCCTTTGAGGGCGCGCCTATCACAAACCAGCGATCTTCTGGGCGTTGCTGGCTGTTCGCTTCTACTAACGTCTTCCGTGTTGCGATTATGAAGAAGTATAATCTCAAAGAATTCGAGCTTAGCCAGTCCTATCTGTTCTACTGGGACAAGATTGAAAAGGCCAACTGGTTCTTGGAGAATGCTATCCAAACTGCCGGCGAGGACCTTGAAGGTCGCTTGGTGAAGGAACTCTTTTCCCACCCCGTTAATGATGGGGGTCAGTGGGACTTTGTGGTTAATTTGGTCAACAAGTACGGCTTGGTGCCGCAAACATTGTACTCGGACTCGTACAACGCAAAAAATAGCAGTAAGATGGGTTCCCTGATCACGACCAAGTTACGTGAACAAGCTCTAGTTTTGCGGAAGTTGGTTCGCTCTGGGAAGGCTCACTTGCTTGCCGCGCACAAAGACTACTTCTTACAAGAAATCCACACCATTTTGACAATCATGCTGGGACCGCCTCCAAGCCCCGATAAGGAGTTTACTTGGACCTTTTATGACGCAGAGAATAAGTTCACCAAGGTTGTTGCGAAGCCCACACAGTTCGCAGCCACATTGTCAGACAAACAGACAGTTCGCGTATGCGGCGGCACAGACGTTAATGAGCTTTTCAGCCTGGTCAACGATCCAAGAAATGAATACAATCGTCTCTTGACCGTCGATCGACTTGGAAATGTTGTAGGGGGTCTGCCTGTTCGATATGTGAATGTGGACATGGATGTGAGTTGTGATGAAATAACAATAATAATAATAATAGAAGAACACGATGAACATGTTATCTGACGTTGAATTAGACGATGAAATCTGCTGCCATTTCTATGCTCAAAGCTGGAATCCCTGTATTCTTTGGCAGTGATGTTGGAAAGTTTTCCGATTCAGTTTCCGGCATCATGGATACCGAGCTCTTCGATTTCAACCTTGGCTTCAACATCAAGTTGGGATTGACCAAAGAACAGCGTTTGAGAACGGGAGAATCAGCCATGACCCACGCCATGGTTCTCACGGCGGTGCACGTTGAGAATGGCAAACCCGTCCGCTGGAGAGTGGAGAACTCATGGGGTGACAGTGCCGGTGACAAGGGTTGGTTCGTTATGACGGACAAGTGGATGGATGAATTCGTCTACCAAGTCGTTGTCGACCCACGCTTTGTGAGCAAGGAGACTCGGGATATCCTGAAACAAGACCCTATCGTGTTGCCTCTGTGGGATCCAATGGGCGCTTTGGCCTAGATTCTCGTTCTCCATAACGTGTGCTTTCCTTTTTCAGTAGAATCTAACGATATCGCAAATTAAGCAATTAGCAGAACGAAATGGTGACAAGATAATTTCCCGATCCATTCATTCATTATCTTCACATCTTCATCGAATAAGGAAATTCCAAAACTGAACCGCAATTGTACACTATTGGAGTTCATCTTCCACAGACTTAGCAACGTCATTAATGAGGTCCCCCGTCTCATGAGTCACCCGCTCTATCACATTGCTGGCAACATCAGTCACATTATGCCCAGAAATATCCTGTACTTCCTTCTTCATGGCCAATTTCTCCTCAGCCCAGGTAATAGGGGACAGCAGCAACGATCCCAGGACGCAGCCAGCCGTGGCAAACAAATGCCAGACAAAAACCACAAAAACACCAATCCCAAAAGGAAGAAAAAATTTGACAAACTCGGTAGTTTGGTATAAATCTTCTTGTGATGAAATCCAGTATTTTCGTGTTCCGTGGCTCTCAGATTTTGTTGTCTCCTCACCAGACTTGTATTCGGCAGTGGAAAAGTCCAAGTATCCGCGGTATTCTTGCGGGTTGGTAGTCAATGTAAGGACTGTGGTCAGCGTGACTGGGGCGAGGTAGAAGGGTATAATGAAGATTGAGAAGATTTGTGACAGAGTGACGTATAGTTTGAGATGTTCTTGATCAAAGGCTGCATTATCGATACCTCGTATATTAGCCACACCACTAAAAAAAAACTACTCTTTATAGTAGCTCGACTACGTACCAACGGATTTGACTTTAAGATCAATGCGTGGTGACATGATTTTGTAGAACCGATATATGGCCAGAATTAGCCGTCTCGATCCGTTAAAGGACCAAGAACGACAGAACGGATGCGTGAACGAGGCATTGGGAGTGAAGAATTTCTCGACCGTGCGAGCTTGCAAACTTGGTGGAGACTGGGTAAGTAGTTCAATTACTGCTGGGATTTCACGGACTGTAAGAAAGTATTTGCTGTCAGGGTTGCCATACATAGTACAATGCTCGGGCAGCTAAACCTACCTGGGTCCTCCATGGCGTGTCTGTGCAGATGCCTTTCGAACGATTGGGTTGATTGAAGGTCAGAATGTATAGTCGATGCTATATGTAGCTGTCTTTAGGGTTCGCATTTCTTGTTTGTAGAAGGGTTACTGCAATGACGTCATGGTCACAGATGCGGCATTTGGCTGTGCGAATCCCGAATCCCGTCTCGACGCTTGCCCATTTGGGTCACCTACTTTTATATGACCGAGTATGCTCTCTAGCTATTGTCAAATTGTCCGGTACGGAATACTTCAATAATTTTGCAAATTCCGAATATCTTCTTCCTACATGCTACGCAAAAGCCCCTTTTGCTGGTAACAGCAGCATGGCTCAGGTATGAACCCGGTGGGTTGGAGAAATGGGTAGCATTTATGAAGGAGAAGTTGTAGAAACAGGGGAATCTACAGCTTGTGGAATTGATAAACAGAAGACAGTAGTTTAGATTTTGCACTCCTACCAGGGATTGGTTAAGAATGCGCTTTAATATTGTCAAGTGGTTATTGACTAGACGTTCATAGACATTATCCTTTTGACTTAATATTTACTGAAACTGGGTATCTTGAGAGTCCGATACTGAGACTACCTATTTAGGCATTTACATTACCTAGGTACCTACGTAGCATTTCGATGCTGTACCTGATGCATGATCACCTCCCTTTATCGGGTTCGGCCTACTTCGTAAAGTCGCAAGCACCTCTACTACCTATTACAAGGTTATTAGCGAGTATTATATTATGATAAATATGAGACCGCACATAGACATTGTTTATATGAGGCTAACAAGTATCTTGTTCAATCAAGGGATTTCTGCCTGTGTTTAGGCCTCAAATACCCCCTTTTTCATTGTCTTTTGCGGTTTTTCAGGCTGAACGACTGCAATCTGCGTTCTGGTCTGCTCAAAATGCACACTTCCATACCTCAGCAAGTTCGCAAACGTCCCTTCTTCAAAGTCTTTATCCGAGTTCTCCGGCATGTCCCACAGCAAGCCTAAAGCAGGAGACTTGGTGAGATTTCTACCATGCGAAATCTTTTGCATGCTCGATTTAGTCAAGATCCTCCAAACAAGTTCATATGTCTTTTTATAGCGTTCTGACTGCGGATCCTCGTCCAGTCTGGTAGCTAAAGCGTCAAAGAAGGGCTGTCCCTCGTAACCGATCACAGTTTCGGCGCCCCAGTCTTCTTCCAGAGCATCAAACCAGAGGATGTTGTTTTGTGCGTAGTCAGCGCCGCTAAACCCATCTCCGGCATCCTCCAGCATACATAGTCGTAGCCAGGCGATGACTTGCATGATATATTCAAATACGACAATTGGCTCAACCTGGA
Source organism: Trichocomaceae sp. PYS4502 (assembly GCA_023625875.1). Lineage (NCBI taxonomy): Eukaryota > Fungi > Ascomycota > Eurotiomycetes > Eurotiales > Trichocomaceae > Trichocomaceae sp. PYS4502. The sequence continues at coordinate 3,068 of JAMAFX010000391.1, read as the reverse complement.
AGTCCCACGCGTACCCTCTGCGGCGAGAAGCAGAAAAGTCGAGTTCCTTTGCAAAGCTCACCAAGGGATTAGACGACAGACCGTCACAAGATTGCCTATTGTTCCATAGATGTACAAAGAGATCATGCCACCGTTTAATAAAAGGGTCGTGTTGCCTTGCAGCGACGAAATGGTTGGCCAATGTCGTGCCATACATACAGGGAACGCTAATCTGGTACGGACTGGTTGGATCGGCAAGTGAATTCCAGCAAATGGTGTCCAGACTTCGGACGAGAATGATTCCAACGTCAATGAAAACACCACCGTACAGATAAGGTAAAGAGGCACGCAAAAAATCCGCGCTATGTGGTCCCGTGTAAGGCCCTTTAAGTGTGCCTTTGACAAAGGCCTCTGGAAGAAGCGCAGCAGGAACAAAGTTCAATGCATGACTGGGAGAATTGGGTACCACGTCGAGCACTCTGATCGTCCATGACGGGCCACACAGACGCGCCCAATTTATCACGTTCCGCTGAGTCCAGGCTGGCATTTGATCAAGCCCAGAGTCCCAAAAGGCCCATATGTTCTTCTCGGAAGAAGTTAATGGCGCCGCTTTGCGCAGGGACTCGAGAATTTCCTCGTCGGAACGAGAGTCGAGGGATTCAGCATATCGCAACTGTTCCTTGAATTCTTCGGGGATGGCATACTTGGGTGCAGCCATAATGAACAAATGATTTTTTCACAAGAATACGATTGTGCAGTGGGATCTAATTCTTAATGAGAAAGTTGGAAACGAAAACCCTAGGCGATGGTTCGGCTGTCTCTTTATACCCTCATGTTTTTGGTGAGTTAGGGCTAAAACAGTGAAGTTATACGAACCGACCAATCACGGCTCCCGGTGACTGAGGATTATGGATGACAGATGTCTTTATGTACGAACTGGCCAATCACACCGACGATGTTGGGAATTGGATTTTGACGATTCTGAAAGAAAATCATTTTATTCGGAGTATATAAGAGGGAGGCCATTGAGACTTTTTGTCAATTTACGAAACGCTCGGTGTAAGTAGACCCGTGAAACTAGATAGATAGGACTACTCCGTAAAGGGACACTTAGTGGGGCTTCGTGGTATACTATAATACTACTAGTACTACATGTATCATCTATGTGTTGTGTTCTATTTCTCAAATTCCATACAGTACAGTACAGTACAGGACATAAATTAGGTATATTTCTGCCTCTATTCCCAAGAAAGATGAACCTAGCGCGGGTCATGTCTTTATTCTCCGGAATTACCATAGACTACTCCGTATGTGACATGTGTACCATAGAAATTCCAACTACTTAGACTTTGCCTTGCTGAGACGTACCTACGCTAGCAAGCTGAATAAATATGGTAACATACGGGAGTTTCCGTCTCGCGGGGCTTCAGCCTCAGCCTCAGCTAAGGTTGTAAATCAACTCTAAACCCTTGTACAGAGTTCTGCAGCCCAATCTTGAATTTCGGGCAACTACGTAGGTATAAGCTGCTCAAACATCCTCACATCTCCTAGATCTGCATAGAGTATATACTAGAAAGCCTATCCGCCCCAATGAATCTTCCTTTGAACTCCTTTCCCTACTCTCCTCTCAATCCCGCGGCTGCGGAAATTCGCCTTCTCACTATCCTACCCCACAAAGATGAAAAGAGCCCCGTGCGATGCACTTTGCAGACCACGTCACTGGATAAACCCCCCGAATTCGAGGCTCTCTCATATGTCTGGGGCAATGTCGTTGAAACAGTGGAAATCTTCGTGGATAACATCTCCTTTCAGGTTACGACGAACCTTGAGACAGGGCTGAAATGCCTTCGACTACCCCGGAAGAAGCGCACCATCTGGATAGACTTTATATGTATCGATCAAAGCAATGTCAAAGAAAAGAACACGCAGCTCCCTCTCATGGGACGTATCTACAAGGAAGCGGCCACCGTCGTTGCATGGCTTGGACCAATAAATCCCAAAATGGAACAAGCAATGTCGCTGATCAAGCAGAGAGAAAGCAGCCTGCCGGGGATCCTCCAGGACGTACGGCAACTTATGCAGACGAGAAGCCAGAAGAAACTGCGCGACAAGATTGGATCTGTTGTAGACGCTGTCCAGGGCTTTCTGGACATCGTTTCGGTGTCGTACTGGGGACGCATATGGACCTTCCAGGAGTACTATCTACCCAAGAAGCTCCCCGTGTGCGTTGTCGGCAGCGCTCCCTTCACCCTCCCCTCGCTAGTCGATCTTGAGTTACACATCCCGAAGATTCTGGCCTCATTGATGGATGACCTCGCTAAAATAACTCTCCGCGCAGATGATGCAGCCGACATCGAAAGTCACCGGAAGCTCGAGAGCCGTATCAAGGAATTAGCTCAACGTCTCGGGCAGCCAAATGCTATGAAAGACTTTGCGAGCGATGTCGCATCCAGACCGAAAGATGGGATGTCCTTTGTGGAAGCGCTCGAACTGACCGCCCAGCGCCAATGCTACAACCCGTGCGATCGCTTCTTCGCGCTGTACTCGATGGTCGACGGCGTGCAGGCAAAGTACCCCATCGATTACGAAAATACGCCGGATGTGGTGGCCCTCCAAGTCACGTTCTGGATTTTGATCTACGAGGGACTCGATTTTGCCTTCAACATGTTTCATTTTTACGACGAGCCTCACGGGGACGTCGTAGGTTTCCACAGCCCGTCGTGGGTGCCGAATTATCAGGTTACGACGGCTAGAACTGGCTTCAGATTCAAGGACATAGACCGGTCTCTTCAGGACTTTGAGAAGAAGGATTATATGACGAACGTGACCGTGCTCCTGGGCAAGTTCGTGCTACGGTTCTGGGCCAGAAAAGTAGGCAGGACTAGAATCGTTTTCAAATTCCCGGAGGAGACTGCGGAAATTGCCCGGAGGATTCTAGATGCAGTTAAAGAGCCGGCCTCGGGATGGGGCAATGATGTAGACGAGGCGAACATGGCGGAACGCTTAGTTTGGTACGGCGGACTAAATGAACATGCCCGCCAAAACCCCTTTCTTGGTTTAGCTTTGTTTTGTATTGAAAAACAAATTTC
>JAMAFX010000390.1:0-17039 GCA_023625875.1 Trichocomaceae sp. PYS4502 | reverse complement strand
CCCAAACCCAGTTGCAGCAACAAGCAATGTATCTCCGCATCCATATATCAGACGCCGAACAACCGAAACTTGCTCTTCGTGCGGCACAGGATAGCTTCCAGGATTCACAGCCAGCAGTATCCGGCGGAGACAGTCGGTAATCATTCGATGCTGGTCTGGAATGGCTGCCTCCTGTCGGTATCGATTGATTACAGTCCATAGATTGTCCACTTCCATGGCCATGATCTCCTCTGTTGGTGTAGGTGAGAAGTCTCCGGTACGAGGAGTCCCAGGAGCAGATATAATAGGAGCTGGATTTCTCGTGGTTTTGGGACGCTGGCCTTTCTCTCTAATAGAGAGATTAGAAGCCAGGTTCCTCTTGCTTCTGGTACGCCGGCCTTTGATGTGGCGTTTCATAGGTCTAGGCATGATGCTGGTTAACTCAGTACTTCAGTAAAGTTTCAATACTTTTGAGAACTTTCAAAACTTTCGGCTAATCAGAGAGCGTCGATTGGTGGCGATGAGCGTGGTGGTGGTGGGTGCGGTGGTTGTTTGTATGAAGTCAAAATACATATATATATATATTTGTCCAAGTCCCGATATTTGACGCGTGGCCAGTTCTCAACTTGAGTGTTCCGGGTACCGAACTAGAGCTGGAGACTAGATAAAAATAGGTGCAATGAAAAGCTCTAGATATTTTCATAAATCTCTTGGAAACCGAATCTTGAGTAAGGTGTTCGATATACAGAGCGCGGTGGTTAAAAACGATATAAGTCCTCATTTTATACCCGTACCCCCCCAAATTCTCACTTATAACTTCAGACGCTCCTCGCTACGCTCGGAGCACCGGTTTTCCCGTCCCAGAGGGCCACGTGACCAAACCGGCAGAAAGAAAGCTATGGTGTGGCGCGGTGTGGCTGATGTTGAGATAACCTTCAACATAAATGGCTTTTAGTAGCAAGCACAACAATTCCGGGTTGTGGGAGGCATCTGATATACATCGCTTGACAACCATCATGAATCAGCAAGCCGTTAGACAGAACTGATTTAAAAGTTAGACCAGCACAAATTCAAGCTAGAACCATGCGAGACCTCAGAATTTGAAACTAGTAATCGTAGGAAATGATATTGAGGTACAAGGTTATTTTGTACTGATTTGTACTAATCTCAATTAGTTCCAATCTTTAGATAATGTTCGCAACCTATTACAACCTTTTCCAACTAGTGACAACCTCTCTTACTAATCTAAACTATTGCCACTAATCTATTATTATTTGGACTTGTCAGCAACATATATAATGTTGGGACATTCTCGTCCCCTCATTGACCATCCGCGGCATGTCACGTGCTCGCCCTAGCGAGAACACATATTAGCTAGCTCGAGGCCCCTGCCTCATCCTTTCCTAGGATCATCTAGATAGACACATGCTCCAACATATAATTAACTAGAAAATTTTGATTTGTATCTTACTAAGAATGTCTTGCCTAACAGGCTGGGCCCCTACGTATCTTCCGTTCTACTGTTCTGCGTGTAATCTGAAAACGCAAAAATACAGGCTGGATCTACATAAAATTATGCAAATCACAAGACCCACATGTTTGTCTTGTTTGGGGAACCTGAGGTTCGAGTCGGACCGCAAAGGTTCGACTCCAAAAATCATGGAATCGAATCGCGACTCCAAAGTATTGGACCAAGAACCTGGCCTTGGCGGTTCCGAACCGGACTCGAACCTAGAGAGTCGCGATTCCTCTCGAGGTCTACTACCTTTCCTGATCGTACGGAGAACCCCTTCCCAATGCTAGATACAATGCCCCATTGACGGGGTGAGACAATCAACAAAGATATGAGGCTATTCGTAACGCAATAAACACATATAACAAAGCTCCGGAGGTGCCCGGTGCGGTGTTGCAAGAGGCATAAAGCACGTGCGTACAAGGCCGTCATACAAAGCACGTTGTATGAGGCCAGCGTACAAAGCACGTACGTATACGTACGTAAGTGTATGTTGCAACGAATTGCTAAACCGACATAGAATTATCAAGACTAAAGACAGTATAGAAACCTCTAAAGATATGTCTTTCCTATATAACCAATATTATAGTTAGCTTATCTTTCTTAGAGTTGCTCTAGGCTTCATCTATAATTCGTGAGGTCATCGGTTCGATAGAAAAAACAACTACTCTGAGCTCAGAACGAATTTCTGAAATTTCTCACTATTCAGAAGTTCAATTGAGCCAAATTCTGGTCCAATCCGTTGACCTAGCTTCTGGCTATCGCATAATACCCAGAAGTCATGGTTAGTGGCAGTGTTGGGGATTCAGCCCTCAAACCACCTCATGCTACGCAAATCATAGCCGAGGCCACAGCACTGCAGGAGCTTGACAACAACAAACGCAATAAGTTACTAGTCCAATCTCTAGACGCGTTTCTGAATAGCATCATATCTTTTGCTAAAAAGATCTGGGAACAGCCGCCCGGATAGGAAATCCTAGGAAAGCTGAAAAGCTTGCAACTGATCGTTGGCAACATCACTCTCATCAAAAACCCCATCAATAATATCCTAATACCCTCTGGACCCCAAGCAGCGCATGCAGCCACGCGAATCGCGTCATGGGCAGACGTAGTCCATTCCAGTACTCCCTCATACGGCGAACATGCTCATGAGGTCAGCTCATAACATAGATACTTGCAAGTATTAAGGACTGGAAGAAAGTACACGAAATGAATATAACAGCATCTTATAGATTACCTTGTGACATATCACAGACCCCTAGCTTTAACTATCGACTAACCTTCCTTGCTACGCAAACAACACGAGGCATCGTGAGCGCTGAACCATTGGTCGCGTCCATACTCGCATCCCGAATCAGGAGTCTAACTTTTTCTGCTTCCTCAATCTTTCCGATTTTAGCCAACATCTCTGCAAACTCTATCATTGTCCACAAGTGCTGGTCGCTATTTGCCTTGTATAGTTCATCTCGGTCGCGGTAATGGTATAGCTGTGCCTCCCCGAAGCCATTGTTGCACATGAATTCAGGCAGCGATAAGACCCAATCATGCCTTCCTTCAGAATAGACGAATGTGCGTAGCTTGTTGAATGCAGCTGAGTCTGTGCTTCTTGGAGAAGCCTTGACGACATGGGTTTCTGGGTAATTTAAGTCATCCCATTGAATGTAGCCACCAGGCTTGAGCATGCGGTGGGCCTGTTGAATGATTGGACTTGGGTCACTCTTCTCCACTACTAAAATCATGAGTCGCAGGTGGATAACGTCGAACTTCCCTATCAACTCTGGAGGGAGGCTGTTGAATATATCTAGCGTGTGCAAGGATACATTAGAAGGCAGCCATTCCGATGGTGGTGCATTTGAGACGTTGATATCGAACCCGTCTAGAACTGCGGTTAGAGGAAGCTCTTGAGAGAGATTAGAAAGCCAAATGGCAGTTCCTGTAGCCAGGTCGCCGATTCGAATGTTTTCAGGTGGTAGCTTAATCGAAGGATGAAGATTGAAATGTAGGGATTCCTTCCAGAGATAGTACTGGAGATTGAGACGGCATGCCGCATTAAAGTTATGATTGAGCATGTAGCCCTCGTCATCCGCAAGCTTGAAGCCAGTCTGCATAGTTGCTGGTATCATTGTCGTGTGCACGTGTCGTGGGACAGGCTTTGTGGACGTATGCTACTCGACATAGCTACTACCTTTATCTTCGGTGATGAAAAACAAAGACTACCTACGTGCCACACGGCGGGTACGTTGGATGTGTCTCTTCTTTTGCATCATTCGGAGTCTCTTCAGCGGACATATTATTTAGTCACCCCTGGTCATATCGATGGATCGTTATTTCAAAATGGGTAGCTACCTGGGTGACATATCGCTTAGGTAGATTGATTACTTCGCTTGACTCGGAGCTATGCATTGTTGTCTAATGCAATGCAGGCTGGATTCAGCCGTTTCAATACGAACTGCATATAGAAATACCTGAGATGAATACCATTGTGACAGACTACATTAGAATTACAAACACCTATCTATGTGCCAACAAAATGAGTAGACAGCAAGCCCCGATAATCAGACAGTACAACCTTGGGACGACCAGACAGCGGACGAGACTGAGATTCATATTATTTCTTAAGTATTGCTCTGTCCTTGACTTGAACGGATTACTGTTGTTAAATTGAACTATTTCGATCTTTCATCATACACGATGTTACCTATTTCGTCAGTGAAAGTCGGCATCGCAATGGGACATGGAACTGGTCCGGAGCTGGCTGATGCATTCAAAAATGTCCTTCAGCACCTTGCTCACATATATTCTGTCAAAGTTGTTTTGTCTTATTCAGATCGTGTCTACCATTCGTACAACTCTCTTCTGGCGGACGTGGAGGAAGCAGGACAAGCTATATCCACACAGACCGTTGAGGATGCTGAGCACTACCAGCAGTTTTGTGAAGACGCTGTAGCAGCTGGGGTGTCTGCAATTTTCCGTACGGCAATCAGTGCCCAGTCTCTATATATTGTCCGACAGCAACTTGAGGCGGTTAAGGTGGAGCATTTCAAAATTGGCAGTTCAGACTCAATCATCATCGTGCGTGATCAGGCCCAAGGGTTTTACGCTGGTGACAATGTCTATCAGGATCAGAATCATGAGCATGTGTCACGAACATGCCACTTCGGAAAACAAGTCTTTGAGCGAATTATCGAATTCGCGCTTCGTCGCGCGAAGGAGATTTGGCGCAAAGAAACAGTGAGCGGGGTCACCATGGTCTATAAATTCCACTTGTTCGACGGACTGTTTCATACATGGGCTAATGATTGGATGTCTCGTTATGGCATTAAGGTTGAGTTCATTCAACCAGATACTATGAATCGGAATCTGTTGGCGTTTGGGATTAACGGCCACCGGCTTCTAATCGCTGGAAATGAATATGCGGATATAATGCAAACAGTCTTTTTGAACAGATTTAGCAAACAGTGCCAGGAGGCATCATACGCAGAAAATGTCTTCCTGGCTCCTCACCTAAGTGGGTTGAGCGAGTATCAGACAGTTCATGGCTCGGCCGATGACTTGGTCGGCAAAGGAATCGTCAATCCGACAGCGACTATACGGGCGGCCGCAGCAATCTTGGAACGACACGGGGGTTGTCAGGGAGTCAGTGGTCGAACCGACCGGATACTAGAGCAAATGCTTAATGAGACTCTCACTACCCCAGACCAAGGAGGGACTCTAACAACGGCGGAGTGCTTGCAATTTTTTATGCAAGCAGTTTCTGAGCCACCCCGGGAGATCAAGGAGAAAGATAATTTGATAGCAAAGTGCGTGAACGACGCAAATCCTGGATTCGTGCATCCCTTCCTTTCTTTGCGAAGCGCTGTTGTTGTTGTTGATTTACAAAATGACCCCGTCATGGCCATCTCACCAGACAAGAGGGAGCAATTCAAACAAAAAATCCCACAGGTACTATCTCTAGCCAGGCAACAAGGCCGAGAAGTCATCTTCGTGCACTTTCATGGTGATTCTCAATACCAAGGGTCTAGCTGGCGTCACCGAAACAAGATCAATCAAAGAGAGGATTGGTGTCTTTCAAACAGCTGGGGGGCAGAGGCGCATGCAAGCGCAGTTCCGATTGGTAAAGAACGAATCTTTTACAAGAAAGCTCTATATGATCCGTTTCTCAACCCGGACTTTTCCCAGTATATGGATGAGAGAAGACTGGAACATGTCGTGCTCTTGGGCCTCTACGCCGACATTTGTGTTGACGCAACGGCTAGGGGAGCATTTCAGAGAGGAATACTAGTCACTGTCATTCGGAACTGTACAACTTCCCTGCACAATAGTGACGACCACACCTTTCGATACATGCGTCTTGTGTATGGAGCTCAGGTTTGCAGCTCAGACGAAATGCTGAATATCCCGTCAATGTAGCGAGCATTAGTTGGATGCCATTTTTTCGCATGCATAAGCATATATATGAACAAACATTCAGAAATATTGGCCCAATTTGTAACCCACATGCACATAAGGTGTTTCTGCATTTGAGCTGAAAATTAGATTACCAAAATGTGAATTTCAAGTCCTAGAACATGAGGAAGCAATATCAGCCCGGACGTACGGACCTATAAATGGCTCGCTCCGCCCTTCATCAACACAATGAAAAGGGTAACAATCTTCACTAGACTGGCAAGTAGTGGAGTTGTGGAACCGAAGAGAAAAGAAAAGAAAAGAAAAGAAAATACACCATGTCGTTTGATACGTCTGTTTGGTACAAGCAAGACATTGGCCGCCGTCTTAAGCCGGCGATGCAGCATGTCTTCGAAACTTGGAGTGACTTATCTGGCAAAGACCTCGAAATTCATCTGCAGTGCGTGGTAAGTGGCCCGCTCAAATCATGTTATCGATTTGACGGGTTGTAATAACGAGAATGCGTGCAACCTGGTACTAATCCCTTCGTGAAGCGCGAAAAAGCCTGGCCATTAGGCGAATACCCGTGCATTGGTCAGTGGATGTTTCTTTTGCATGGCCTGTTTGCCATACCGCAATTTGACTCAATTCTCAGTCAACTGCAGGCGCGAGAGACTGCGCCGGTGATACTGGATCTTGGATGCGGTCTCGGACAGAATCTCCGGTTACTTGCGGCCAACGGAGTTTCTCCAGGTCGCATGTATGCAGTCGATTTCAATGCTGATCTGTGGGGGCTAGGTTACGAAATGTTTCGAGACAAAGAAAAGATGCCAGCACAGTTTATTCAGGTGGATTTCAGGCTCCCATTTTTGGCTTACCCTGAAGCACTGCAGCGGCTTCGTGGACAAGCCGATGTCATTGTGACAACGCAATTCTTGCATTTATTTGATTGGGATGGTCAATTCGACGCGATAAAGAAAATAGTACAACTGTCACAACCAGGGACGGTTATAGTGGGATACCAACAAGCGCGTCTCAGGGCCAGGGAGTATGCACGGCCATGGGGAACAATGTTTTATCACAACATCGACACTTTCCGGCAAATATGGAGGCTGGTCGGCGCAGAAACGCAGACTGAATGGATCGTTGAGGCTACGCAAGTAGAGCTTTCGCAGTGGGGAATGGAGGAAGAGGATGTCCACTGGATGCCAGAGGATCGCAGGGGCTTGAATTTTGTCGTAACCAGAATTGGCTGCTAAACGCGCCAACGTTCAGATCAATTTTAAACTGAGCACGTGGTTGCGATTGGGTAGGATAATTACATTACTTTTTTTTGAGACAAAGAACTCGAATAATTTGTCCTACCTGGGCACCGCTCAATGTTGGCGGGGTATGTCAACATAAATATAACGTACGATGTGAATCCCCATCTCCTCCCTTTCCACAATCTTACAGGTGTAAAAAGACTTAAACAATCATGTCCAGACCAACTATAGTCTTCTTGCCTGGAGCCTGGCTGCCTGAGTCGACTTACGCTTCTTTTCTCCTAGCTTTGAAGCAGGCAGGATACCCTGTTTGCTATATCTCATATCCCTCTTGTGATTCCGCGAGTGCCGATTGCCAACAGGATGCTACAGCCATTCGCGACCAAGCAATAAAGCCACTAATTGAGGACCAAGGCCAAGATATCATTGTCTTTATGCACTCGTATGCTTCTATGCCAGGGGCATCAGCAGTTAGGGGCTTTTCGAAGACAGACCGTGAACGAAATGGTCAAGCAGGAGGTATACTGGGATTGATCTGTATTGGCGCATTTCTGGTGCCGGAAGGACTAAGCTGCGCTGATTTGCAAGGAGGAAGTTTGCCTGATTGGATTTTACTTGATCAGGTAGGTCATCAGATACAACATTTTTCCGAATCACGGCAGCCTTGACAATATTGTTAACTTAAATATTTTTCTCATAATAGCCTGAAAATGGTCTCAATATCCCGGCTAATCCAGTGAAGATCTTCGCCGCCGATGCTGACCCAGCTCTCGCGAAGCAAATGGTCGACCAATTGAGGCCACATTCAAACTTGGCATTCACGTCAGAGCAACCACCCTCGGCTTGGACTGAAACGTCCTTCGATGGCCGATGTGCATACATCGTCACTGGAGAGGACCAAGCTGTCCCTAAGGCCGCACAATATCAAATGATAGAAGGGACTAGCAAATCATGGATTGTGAAGGAGATCCCAAACAGCAGTCATATGGCACCGTTCTTCGATCTCACCAACGTTTGTGTCCAATTAGTAAATGATATTGTGAGTGCCTGTGAGCAGGCTTAATTCTGGAAGGGACTGGACTTTTAAATAGTCCTAGAGCCAACAGAATGAACGTTTTAATCAAGCCGAACTCCTAAATCACTAGTCATGAGTAAGGGTTATACCCAAGTAATAGGCAAGAGGATTAGATGTCTGTACAGTAATAAATTACTCCAATGGACATATGGACTACATTAAGTACTAAGGTATGTCTGATAGGAAGGTATACTTTCCGCTATTCAGCATCTCTTCCAGAATAAAAAAGACTCATGTCTCCGTTCATATATGACTAATGGTTACGTTTTTTACATATTCGGATATACACATCCTCTTCCATTCATTGAAGATTGTTTATCCTTCTCCGTCTAACAGAAATCTGTAGAAAGCAACAGAAACAAAGGTACAAAACGAACATGTTCATTGGGCCTGGTAAGTCCTTACAGCCGAGTATCACTACTTCACATCAACAATGTTTGTGACTCGAATTCCCGCGAGGGGGATCTCTGACCTGAGCTCATCATAGTTCGAGATTTTGACTCTATTCCCCAATATTGAGCGCTCTTGTCCCGTAGAAGAGCCATCTTGAGCCGACGCTTTATGAAATCGAAGGAGAGGTCGCAGTAAAGGCAAACAAGCTGAGAAAGCGAGAAGCTCGTAATTAGCCTATCATAATTGCAATGAGTTAATGTGAGATGACTCAAACTCACAAGACACAATCCCAATGTTGACTTCGACGGCAGTCCAAGTAGATGGCCCAATGAATTCCCATGTCAAATCGACCGACGGCACTTTGTATGCGTTTAGCATAATGACGAGACGAATAATAGATATCACGCATATGCTAAACGTCATTAGTTACGTATCTGTGTTGTAAATAAGGCTTTTTTGTGTAGGTAACATACAATCCTCCAACAGTAAAGGCGGCAGAGAGTGATATTTTTTGGGAAGTTCGTTGTTGCAATTTCCAGACGTATGGCAATGGCAGTATGAGTAGAGACCAATCTGTGATGATATTTGGAACTGCATTGCCAATAAAAAATTTGCCCACTTCCACTCCGCAATGGGCTGAGATAGATTTGTCCCAGAATCCACGCACTGGAACACATTGGAAAATGGTAGTAAAGATCTAAAGGTAAGTTCAGTGAGGGACTTCAAGTCGTCAATCAAGTTGAAAATAGGGAGCAAAGTACCACACCGAGACCCCAAGCAATGACTATGATCCCAATGATGTAAATCGGACGGCGAATATTTGTAATGCCAAATATTCGCCAGTAGAAAGCCAGAATGGAAAATTTGGTGAAAGCAATGGATAATGTGTACAGAATCTCTATCGCGAAGAGGTTCATTAAGAAGTGTGACAGACCAGGAAGACCATATTTGTAGACATGGGTTCCAAGTCCTCGGTCAACCCCTTAGGATCTGATCAGCAAGTGCAATGGCTTTGATGGCTCCACCACTTAACATATAATCATGCAAATAAAGTTTGCACTGGCAGTAGTCTAAAATCAATTCAACCAATCTTAAGATATGCTTCCATCACGCTAGTTATTGATCTGGACAAGCCTCTTACCAGAGCAGTACAGCTGAAGTAGTCATCCAGCCAGAAGCTAGACGCAGACAGTCGTTTCCTCACAAATATTCTTAAGAACACAGCCACCATGGCACAAGCATAGGTGGATATAAAAACACCGTAGAGAACATTCTGCTGTGATTCATTCAGATCAATTCCAGCTGGAGGTGTCAAGTCCATATTGACAGTCAGAGGCAAGGTAAAAAAAATGAATGTAGTCCTCAGTACCAGAACCGGTAAGGGCTTAGATTAGAAGAGCTTGTACTTTGGTGTGACTATCAATACTGCGGTTACTACATAGAAAGTACGTATAGCATGGGACTAGGGTTAAGTATAAATAGTCTCTGTGTATCAACTATTTAAAGGGTCTAAGAACTGTAGTTTTCCGCTATCAGCTATTAGCTATTTTGATTTTTACACAATACAGCCCTGGCATTGATGGCAACTGATGATCGCCGCAGCTGCAACATAGACAAATGCATGCAGTCATAGACTATGAATGACTCGAACTCGACAAATCTACAACCCGCTTAGTCTGAGGTAGGACAAGTTCTTCTACGCTCATGCGCATGCTTTGGATAGAATCAGCAGTGTTGACATTCTTTCAATCCTATTCGCGGGGCGGACAAAATATTGAGGTTCTTTGTGTTACCAGGTATCAGATGCAAGAATCATGACCTGCAGTTTGAGTGTAGCCTGATTAGCCTCGACATATACCAGACACGTATTTCGTATTTATGCATTCTTTGGATAATCGCTGATCCGACATGTATCTTTGAAATCTGACTACGCATCAGGTAAGTCTAGAAATTACTCTTCAGCCCAAGGCTGTTGCAGATCCGAAGCTCACTAATTGACTACTGGCATAGTAAAATCGCCGATGAGATGCCACATCTCTATATGAGAAGCTTTGAGCAAACAGTCGTTCAGTTTTCTATTTGGCAAGGAATAATTTCTTTATTTCATGGATGTGACGGCTAGACCACTGCAAGTCCCATGGGACTATAAACATTTTTGAGTATTAAGTTTTGTTGGATTAATAGGTCGGTAGGCACTAATCCGTGAGGGCGGAATCGGCAATGATTCCTAACTTTGTTACGTGGAAAGTGTAGATATTGGAAGTGGAATTAACAAGCAAAATTGTATGTGTTCGGTTGTCCGTCTCTCTATTTACATGAAGCAAGAAGGCAGTATTTATAGGCAATATTGGTAGTTCCTAGTGTACGGGAATAACACGAATTTGGTGAGTAGGTGCAGGGATGCCCAATCGACAAAGCACTGCATAAAAGAGTTCAGATCGGAGCCCAACTTGTTCTTCCCACAGTCCGCACGATCTCGGGAGTAATCGTTCAACCGCTGGCCTGCCACGTAGGCCTAGTAATCTAACAAGTTTACTAGGCCTCGGAATGGTGCGGTTCCGGTTCCAATATAGAGAACTGTCGGATTGGCGGGTTTACTCCCGGCTAACCCTGAATGTATCTTACAAGTATAAGAAAAGAAGAAGTGACTAGCAAGATTGTATGTATTGAGTTGTCTGTCTGTCTCTTTTTCCCTATCCAAGAGGTTCCAAACCCAGGTTTATATAGACATATTGGCGGGGTGATTTTGTGTATAAGGTTTGACGGGATTTGTGATCTATCATGAGGAGTAGTTTGGGGGGGGGTAGGAATCAATTGGCGATAGGGTACAGGGTACAGGGTACTCGGTCAGTCCGGCGACGCGGTTTTTGAAAGGCACTACCAATCCCAATTTGTTCAACGCGATCTTCAAAATGTGGTGCTTCTCCGGCCACCCCAGGAACATCTCCTCCAGGCCGCTGGGAGCATGCTCCGGAAACGGGATCTGTCCGCTCCCTCCTCTGAATTGACTGAGGAACAGCGTCGCACTATTTGCCAGGACCCACGGATTTTGGAGCTCAAGCAGGCAAAGCGAGAGGCCATGGAGGAGATGCGGTCCCTTGCTGGAACGAAAAAGAAGGCCAAAGACGCTTTCCCCCATCTCTTTCAGAGGCACGAACTGCTTTGCAAGGAGCTTTCTCAGTTAAGGAAAACTTTAGCCAAGGACACTAAGGAGACAATCAGGAAGGAGTACTTCTATAATGCGCCCATTCTCGAAATCGATAGACAGATCAAGCAACTTCTTGGCCAGGTCGACCCTGAGGACGAGAACGGTGACAGTGACAGCTCTTTCAAGAAGGACTGGGACCTTTCTACCTCTAAGTACATCTTCCCCGAGCGGGAACGGCTTGTTGACAATTTTTATGGCCCGGACGCGGAGAACTACGAAGAGGATAAGCTTCTTGCAAGACGTATACAATCAACCAAAGACATGGTGGCGCTCAGTAAGCTCTGTGAGCCGAATCGGCGGGGCAATCGAGTCAACTGGAATTTCGACGATGATGAGTCTGCTGCACCGGAAAAGACATGCTGCCTCGAAGAAAAAACTCCTGACTGCCCGACGGATTTTTGCATCATCTGTTACGGTCTATCCCGTCATTCAACATCTAATCCGCCTCCGCACAAATTTCCTTCTAAGCGACTAGATTCTCTTCGGCGCCATCTCATCGATTGTCACCTTGCCAAAGCGTACGATGGGATCAGTTGCACCTGGAAGATGTGCCATGATGTTCCTAAATTCACCAAGATCACTGATTTCTTGGTTCATGCTATAGAAGTGCACGCATACGATGTCAAAATTCAGCGGAAACATCTTCCGCCATGGCAGCTTGTTAGTGGCCATGGAAATTCATCTTTCGATGATTCAGATTCATCTTCTGGATCTGACTGCCATTCCGGCATAAACACCCCTGCTTCCTCTATCAGCTCTCAAATGATGCACATCGACCCTCACTTTATCAGATCGAGCCCTATTCATCCTACGAAGTGCTCAATACGTCGGTCAAAGAGATTATAAACTTCCCTATAAGAACAACTTTATGCAATATCCAAGCATGAGACCAACGATTTCTAGACTGTCTTCTTATTATAGCAGTTTTTATTTACTTCTGTACACCCTATAGTTCATTGTTTGATAGTTACAAGGGCTATACCTCATCACCTATGTACAATCTACTTATTTGGACGAACCTGTAACGGTGTTCATTCCTAGCGAACTAAGGTAACGTGTTGACTGAAAAACTAAGCATGAGAAAAGAAAAATGAAGAAGAAGTCAAATCCCCCTCGCTTACAACCCTTTATATGTGCCCTCAGAGGCCTCATCTGGTCCGAATTGGGAAATCCTAGGAACAAAGGGAAATCCCGTTGCAGATGGCAACTAGGGTTTAGGGTTCCTTCCCGTCGCCGTTGATCCCTCGAGTGCGATCCGCCAAGCCCGTCACAGAACCTGGTCTCTGCTTCGAGCCTTAGATCCTCATGATTAGCACGTTGTCATAACGAACTTGTCCACAGACACTGATGCTTCCCTTTCTTTATCAGCAAGATACATTATTCACTCTTTGTTCTTAGTTAATTTCACAAGCCCCTACCATCAATTCGAATTTATGGTCGTTGTACACTTGTACTAACTTGAATTATCTAACATCGACGACTATATAGAGCGCAGCAAATTATCGCAGTTCAATGTGAATCATCATCTTCTAGGAGCGGAGTATAACACCAATCGTTGTGGATTTTGGAGAATTTTTCGAAGCACGTATCATGCCACATGTAGAGAAGAGAGGCATTTTTGCAGGGGACCATGAGCACGATGAATCGATGATACGCCAGAACAGAAGTGATTTTAGGGATCAGCTCCTTGTTATTCCAGTGATTCAGAATTTACTTCGACAGCCTTTGATGGGTAAGCGGTTCCGTGATGCCCCCCAGCTTTCCAGGAGGTTTCTGCCTTTTGGTAGGGATGAGGTAGCACTGAATGCGCTGAATTTAAAGGTCGTCCCTTCTTTTTCCCATTCACCATATTTTTTTGGAAGAGACTGTCAGTTATTAGAACTTAGATGCAGGGAAGTACAGGGTTCCGGGTTCAGACCCTGCACCTACTGGATTTCTTTTTAACGCTTGCGGTCAAGCGTCTCGCGAAGGGGGGAGTGATGTGATAGCTAGCTCTACAGAATAGCGTTATGCAGGCTCCAGTGGATATCCCCGTCATCAAAATACGGCTCAAAGCCCTATTTAGATCCGAATCTGAGAATAACCTCAGGCGGTGCCTAGATGGGATAAGGGACTCCTACAGAGACCATAAATATCCCCGGGATGGAGCGCAGGCTTATTTTTCTTCTTTCTTTCTCTCCCATGCTTGATATTCTCTGTAGATAGACACATCTGGCTGATATAAATACTACAGTTTTTGCCAACGTCATATACAGAATTATACAGTTGATTACAAAAACAGACTCACTTCAATTGTTTAATATCTTCTATCCTAACCTCTATCAGGGAAAGCGCTGATGTTCCTAGAAATAGAATAGCATGTCTACATGACAAAAAGCTATTTTTCCAGCTCTTTCTTCGCTAATAGATCTGCCCTGTTACTTTCAATAATTCCGAAGCCATTTTGCAGTGTATGGACCAAGCGTCTTAATGGAAATAAAAGAGGCTGGCTCATATCAAGATCACTTCCATCAGGTATGAGATAGTGTAATCTCAAAGGAACATCCTGGATGGTCGTTAAATCGATCAAGTTGTTGGGTGAAAACGCGGCCTCGTTCAAGATACATTGCCTGTCACCGTCACTGTACCATAAGTGTACAGATAGCTTGAAGCTGCCGACAAGCCGAATCTCCCTAGATCGATACCAGTGCAAGATATATCTAGCAAGTGCTCGATGATGTGTCGGCCGGAAATCAGCTGCTGATAGGCCCCATGTGTCGTTCGAAGTATCCCGTCTCCCTTTCTCCTGAACATCGACAAGTATCACAAGTTTGGTTTGATCACAGCTGCCTTCCAACCATCGCCGTGCGTCTTCGTAGAGCATGTTTGTGGTCTCACTAATGCCTACCTCAAGAACCACAACAGGCCATTCAGCTTCGGAATTCATAAGAGATGCATCTGCTTGTTTTGAAGAGTGGCCAAATTTGCCATCCAATACACAATCTAGGACTATAGTTAGTTTTCTGTAAAGATAAGCAGTAGATAGGTTCAAGATCATACTCATGCTGCCAGTCAAGAAGTAAAGGGAGTCAGTAGCAGGACTCAACCTGTCTCGTAATAACCCTAGAAATTCACCAATCAAGGCAGCTGCAGCCTCATGCATCCAGCCTGGACCTCCTTTCAAGACAATACGTGCATTCTGTGCATCGTATTCCACGCCGCGGATATCGTCGCAAACTTTGTCGAGCCAGTTCCAATACTCAGCAGGAGAGACCTTGAATTTGTCGAGAACAATAGACTGCTCAGAGAGACTCCTCAACTCGAGAACATCATTGATAGACAGATCGTCCAATGAGCGAACTCGGTCAAGGATACGGTTGATTAGACTTTGCGCCTGATGCTCCATTTTGGTAATAGTTCGTACTTTTTGAAGAACTGTTCGATGATGAGGAGTCTTCGGCACATTTTTATATGCTGAAGGGCGGGTGAATGTTTCAAAGGTCGGCAGAGTGACTCCTGGTCGGTGGATTTGTAGTAACTCAGCCATTGGATCGAGTTCGATTGTCGAAACCATACTTTTCGTCTCAAGGTTCAAACTAGGATATGTTCACCAATCAAGATAATGAGAATGTTGACGTTTAAGGAAGAAGATTATCAAGTGAAACTTCCAATATGATAAGAGAGAGAGATATATATAAGAGTCAAGTTACAACAGCTATGATCAGAAACCACCAATTCAATGAGACTCAGCGGAAGCGGACTCAGTTCACAGACCGAGGTTTCCACACTTTACAGGATGGCTACACAGCAGAAAATATCAGAGCAATCGTACGGTACTGCTGGGCAGGATGGCTGTCTGACCAAGGAAAAGGCCGGAAACCCCAGGCACAAGAGGCCTACCTTCGTACAATAGTGGATTTCTTATTTGGCCATAATATGCTTCTCCGAGGTGAAGATCGGCGCCATCTGGAACTGGCAGATCTATTCACACTTTGTATGGACGAAGGGCCGACCCCATGTTGGCCGATGATTCTGATGAAGCTGAATGGCAAGACAAATCAATTTGGCCGACTTGAATATATGGGAGTCGTACGACACAAGGATCCTCTTCTTTGTACGATCAGTCATACCGCTTTCTATCTTTTCCATCGATGGGAGATCATGCATGAGCCGGTGCCGCAGTTCTACCAAAGGCAGCAGTGGTATAAGTTCGTCTTATTCAAAGGGTCTGACTCTGAGCACTCCTTTTCATACGAGACCCAATTGAAGTGGATCAACCAGGTGTTTCAAAGCATTGGATTGAATACCAAAAAGAAAACGCATTCTGGACGGTCCGGTGGTGCAAGGCATGCAGAATTACAGGGGGTGGATGAAAATTCAATCCGAAGAGCTGGGCACTGGAACCAGGATAGTATGAGTAATTGCTATCTTTCAGAGCTTCCTCGGCCATTCATTCGCACACTGGCTGGATTCAAGCCCACAGACCAAGGCAATTATTATCTGCCACGAGCTGCAATTGAACCTCCAGAGACCCTCGTACGAGCTCTCTGGCCATGGATTGATCAGTGGCTTGCTTGGTTTTCCTCATCTGAGTCCAATCCAGTGGAAGTGAGCAAGCTAGATCTGCCTCCATTACCTCCTCTGGTTCAACAAGGGGTCGAGGAATGTGATCAGGATGATCTAGCTGCTCAAAGCTTTCTTAAACTTCTTGGATCTTTTCGTACGGTCATTATACAGGATGCAGTCTTTCTACAACAGGAATTCCCAGGTCATTTAATGTGGAATCATCCTCTTTTCAAACGCTCTGATTTTCAACACTTTAGCCAACAGATTATTCATCTGGTTCATACAAGTGAAACACCTCACGAAATCCAACTTCGCCAAACCATCCCTCTTGTGGCTGATCGTATAACAACTATTGGGGAGAATCTAGAGCATATTATACAATTAAACCATCAGCAAACACAGGACTCAATACATGCTATACAGTCTCAGGTGGACCAGCTATTTTCTGGGAAGGTTACCTTTACTGCAAGGCTTACTGGCTCAGACAAAAGAACCAGTACTCCTAATAATACTTCTCCTCAGTCTACTATGCAAAATACAGCACATACCGTGGCTCAATCACTCCAAGTCACTCCTGATCCTATACAAGGCCACCCTTCAGATATACCTTCATCCAAAGAGCCGTCCAGATCTTCTCCTCCTTCCTACCGGATGTCTCGTACTATACAGACCGTA
>JAMAFX010000389.1:0-19503 GCA_023625875.1 Trichocomaceae sp. PYS4502 | reverse complement strand
TATATATCATGGCTTGATGTATTATGCCAACTGACACTCTAACAAACTTTCTCCGCCGTTGATATGACTCCAAATATGGACAATCTTAAATCCTGCATCCGTGAGAAGTTGGCGCCATTCACTTTCTCGTCGTTCTCGAGCAGACGCAAGAGTCATCAACATCAAGTCTAGCCCAGTAATCTGCCAGTCCGCTTTCTGATCAGGAACGACGTTCTCGTTGATGAGTAGCTTGCTATATCCGGGATCCATTGCGTCTGAAATGTGTCGTAGGATACGCCTACATTCTGCATCAGGCCAATCATGTAGGACCGAATGAAGGTAGTACGCCCTTGCACCTGTACAAAGTTAGTGCTGGCTGGTGAAACGAGGAGCTCATTCAGACCTTTGATAGGTTGTTCGGTAAAAAAGTCGTGGGCCATGAACTCGACTTTTCCCGGTTCATTAGGAACCTGTTTAATTACATCGACCTTATCTTGCACGATAAGTCTTCCTGGTGCAGATGGATGCTTTTGATGGAATTCTTGTAGGTCATGGCCAAACCCACCCCCGATATCTACCAAGAGGACGGCGTTTGGACCAGGCTTCACGAGGCTGAGAAGGACATTCTCCACGGGATAGAAGTCGCGGTCCATCCAACTTGGCCGACCTTGATGATATGCGCTCATGTGGTGATTAAATTGCTGGCATATTGCAGGACGCTCTGACACCCATTGGAACCAGTGCTGAGAAGTTTCATAGGCAAACTGAAAAGGGCCTGCGGTAGCCTCATCCGGGTTGCGATATCCAGTAGATCGAAAATATTCCGGAAGCCTGTAAATCGCTTTCATTGCCCCTTCCGCCCTAATAGCCGTCAGTCACTAGCATTCCGTAGAGAAGTAAGCCAATCCTACATGCAAGTAAAGCCACCAGCATATTTGGGGAGAGCTAGTGTGCTGGATAAATTCGTGGCAAGGTAGATGTTCGGTGCACTCTCTCGAAATATGCCCATCGCCGATAGATGTTTCATGAGCCGACCTGGGGCAGAACGTGATTAAAAATCAGACCAGCGGATTTAAGGTAGAAATGAAGACAGACTGGTTAGAATCGGATCCATCTCAGTGACCCGAGCAAGATGATCAACCGGGACGGGCTCGCTCGGGGTCTGACTCATGTAGGAGAAAATCCCACGGTCGATAGCAACTATGATAGCACCGTATAGGGTTGGCTAGATTCTTAGCCAAGGAAAATCATTCCATACAGGGCAAATCTCACCTCTGCCCAACATAGTCTAATCACAGTCTCCCGTGGAGTCTCCAAGGCCTGCACGAGAAGGCGAGCGATTTGCAGCAGATGCAGGCGATGATGCTCGTTTATCGGGTGGTCTAGATATGGAAGCATATCCGTGATTAGATGCGGCACGGTAGCTACATCACCGGCCTGGATCGCGACTGCATCCAGTGAGGAAGGAAATTCATCAGCGTTCTGGGCCATTGTTTGAGGACATGCACTGGTTTGAGAAATCAGATCTTTGGGAAACGTCCCAAGGCCAGCTTTTTATACAGGGGACTTGCGCTAGTGTTTAGTGCCTATTTACTGCTCCGGTTCCAGTTTGGGACCAAACTGTTTCTGAGATGAGTCAGGGAGTACAATCGGTGGACTGATCACGAACATACCGGTCCGTATTCGATCTTTAAAAGGGGGAGTGGGCGATATTGTAAGACCGGTCAAATATAAGACAGGCATCACCATGACTCTTCATTCGGTTACCAACACCGATGATGGCTCAAAACAGAGGCCCAACTATCCTCATTGCGATGTGGACCACCACGTCAATTGCAGTGATATTCGTCGCTGCAAGGCTGTATACGAGAACCAGGATCTTAAGAAATATTGGCCTTGATGACTATTTGATCGCATCTTCTATGGTAAGGTCCCTTTTTGGTCATTCAGTTCTGAATTGACATCATCAGGTAATCGGTCTTCTATTCGTCAGTCTGGTAACAGCCGCTGTCACAGCTGGTGATGGCGAGCATGTCTCTGCGCTATCACGTCACAGTTTCGAAAGAGCAGCAATGTTAAACACGGCGGCGTATGCTCCGGGTATCGTATCCTTTGTTCTGCCTAAGTTAGGGGTAGTGGCCCTTTTGTGTCGAATTTTCAACCCGACTCGGCGCTGGAGGATCTTCCTGTGGACTTTCGTGGGGGGCAGCGGGTTCGTCATTTGTGGATGCATTATCATTCTCTATGCGCAATGCAATCCGATGAGAGCCATGTGGACACCTGGCCTGGGAAAGTGCTGGAGTCCAAGTATCGTGGTTGACTATTCCATCTTTGCAGGGGGTATTCCAGCGTTGGCCTACTTACCTACTTAGAAGCTGACTGTAGCTAGCACTCTCGGCTTTTCTGGACCTCTTCCTTGCGATCTATCCCGCAGTGATATTGTGGAATCTGCAGATGGCAACCAAGAGAAAAATTCTACTTCTCATCGCCTTCGCATTAGGGGCCTGGTAAGTGCCATGAATACCACCTGAGGAAATATACTAACATCAGTGTAAGTGCTGCTATCGTGGCTGTTGTGAAATGTACTCATATTCCAGGACTAGCAAATGAATCCGACCCAACCTGTGAGTAGCACCTACTAATCACCATTCACATGACTAACCATAGAATACAGATAGCACATCAGAACTCGTTATCTGGACTAAGTAATATATTCCTGCTTTGGGCGTGGCATCGCTGACCTAGCCTAGTGTTGAGTCCAATTCGATTATTATTGCTGCTTGCATCCCCTCGTGCATACCTCTAATTGAGACGTTATGCTGCAAAAGAAGGGCAAAGAGCTTTCATGGTAAACAGGAGATAACGCCACCATCGAGGAGCAGGATCTCGCAGAAACCGAATAATGCAATGGATAATCAACTATCGTTGTCTGAGATTCGAAGAACCGATGAAATTTTTATCTTCATCGAGTAGAAATTTGGCTGAGGGAACCATGCTATTAGTAGGAAGTAGGTACATTGGATAAATGTAGATAAGTCAGGGCAGGATAAATACCATATTTTCAATGGTGTCTACCCTTCAAATGCTAGTTTCCGCTGTAATTACGAATGATCATCCGAAACATCTAAGATCTTTTTATGCTTCATGCCTTTTTCGATAGAGAGTTGACTTGAGGAGACCTCTAAAGTCGTTACGCTGTCTTGCGTTAGAGCAGGCGCGCCGAATCTGAAAAAGAGGACATCATTATGATATTGTCGGCACCGAAAGACGTCGAAGAATAGATGTAGTGAATAATCAAAAAAGCACAAATGAAGGATGGCAGGATGAGATCAGACCAAAGCATATTTTAATTGACTTTTGCTACCTAACTATCTAAGGAAACGAAGAAGCGATCAACAATGCAGTTATCAAGAGACAGTTTTCTTAACGTTTATTCCTCTTTGTTGACCATCGCAGACATTCTGGTCATCATTTCATTCATTTGGGTCATGATATTGGCGGTCATCTTTTGCATTTCAGCCATGATCCTGGTTTCCATATCATCCTTCATGGATCTGATCTCTTTCACCTCCTGCCGAATCTGATCAATTTCCTTTCTCAGTGCTGCGTTCTCCACATTCGAACTCTGTAAGGCGCTTGTATCGTCATCTTTCAAGGCGACTCTAAAGGATGGCTTCTGACCCCGTTCTTTCCAGTAGTCATCAAAGCGATGTCCCGCTTCGTCACCATAGAATTTAGTCCAAGCGGACCGAGTGAACACTTCATACCATTCGGCATTGATGTTCGGATCACGAATACCGATGACACAGTGTTCTGGAGGCATGGTCCTACCCGTGGGTGTTCGTGGTGCCTTGCGGACTGCGCCGAGAAACAAGAGGTTGTCAATTCCCGTTTTCTTTGTCAGCTCCAACAAGTCAGAAAAGTATTTGCGAGAGTATGTGATGCCATGGCGTCGCTCTCCATAGTACTCCCCTATCTTGAGCTTGCTTTCCTTGCCGTTCTTCAAATAGGCATCGATCGCGGTCTGGCCAACCTCTTTACCGGTTTTCATGGAGTATTCACCATCATTCCAGACCAGGAAATTATACCGTGGCAGTCTGTTCTCCTTTTTTGCACCGTCGCCATCTTTTCTTGGCTTCTGTGCAAAATATTCATTATAGCGGAGTATTTTTCCCCCGTCGAGTGTCGATCCTGGGGAGACAGACACACCAATCTTGGTGGACACACTCCTAGAGCCCATCAGCTCAGATAGAAATGAGCTGGAGACAGAATTTTTTGCTTCAGGTAACGGCTGATCCTCGTCATCATCATCGCTGCCGTCTTCCATGACGTCATCCTCCTCGTCCCCATCGTACTTCTTTATGGCATCCAACAGTACTGTACGTGGTCAGCTAGAGACGGTAAGACTCATGTTGATAGTTGCATACTCTGCATAGCCTTCTCTGCTTCAGGTTCTTTATTCCATTCTGGGCTCAGGAGCCATTTCCAACTCGCTAGTTTCACTCCTAGGTCATCGTCACCTGTGGCTTCCAACAACTCCACAAGCCCCATGTGCGGGTTCGTGAGGGCCCGAGTGATGGCATTTTTGGACGAGGCAACCGTCTTCGCAAGAGAGATCTCTGCCTGCTCGACCTCTGTGGATAATCAGCCATGGTCCTTTGCCGTTCCACATCACATACTTTCAAGCGCTTTCTTGGCCTCCTCCGAGGTTTCCTTATTGAGTACCCCTTTCAGAGCGGGTACTCGAGATTGGAAGGCCTCAGTGGTCCGAACACCTAGAATGCCAAAGTCAGTCTCGCTGTCCTCGATGCTTTTAATTAGAGCTGAGATCCGTTCGGCTCGTGTTTTAGCATTGTTCTTCTTCGAAGGTAGTTGTGGCGGCTCTGGTGTACTTTCAGGCGTAAAAAGCCCGGTAGAGATCGCTTTGCCATCTTTGGTCTTCTCTTTGTAGGCGTCTACAAGTGTCTGAGGAATTTCAACAGATTGAACAAGCGCCATTTTGACTGTCTTGACGGCAGGAGAGATAGAGACAAATTTTTAATTATAGACAAGGGGAAGAGGACCTTTTTATATGAATTCCAGTCACATTAAAATCAGCTTTGGACCAGTGCACTGGACTGGCACATACACAATGCATCCGAACGGTTACAACTGGAGTTCTGTTCGCCAGCGTAGAAGAGCAGCACGTCTCATCTCTTGCTCATGTTCTCTTTCGATATCCGCCAATCTCACGTAGCGAAAGTATGCGGTCAGTGTAGCGGACACAATCATCACCACGACGGTTAGAATCACGGTCAGAAGCGCCATGATAGACCAGTCCCCGTCTTGCGCGGAATAGATATTGACCAGTGTGGTCAGAAACCCGGCCAGCGAGTTGAGGATCGTAGGTCTGTGGAACCATTAGCCGGACACCTAAATCAGGATGGGCTACCGACCGGAATAACTGAGAGAGCCAAATGTAGTTGTACCGCCATCTCCACGCGAGCCATACCAATGCCGCCGCTCCGAAGACGAAACAGATGCAGGCAATCGCTAACAGTGGGGGGTTTTTAACCATCTGAACGATTCTATCTGACGCGTCGCTCAGCAAACTTGATCGTTGAAGCGAAGTAAACGTGCCGGGAATCACCAAGTAACCCGCTAGAAGCATCCACTGTGCCACCGCTGCTAAAGTCTTGTGACTGAATGGGATTCTTCGATCACATTCTTCGAGCATGATCATGTATCGGGTTCGCACAACGATCTGGGTTTCTGCTCTGGGCGTAGAGGCATGCGAATGCAGGATCTGTGTCATGTTTTGAGAGTAGTTAGCAGAGTTCTACAACCAAGACGTGTACGCAATATATACAGAAAGCGAAGCGTTCCATTTCTGGTTTACGAAACACCTAACACCAAACCGGAACGGTTACCCACAACGGACACCAGTCGATTGCCCTTAATCTTTAAAGACACGGTCAAATCTTGGACATCGGTACTTTGAATCCACATGGCTTCTGACACCAGCTTATCGCTCCTATTCAAGCGGATGGAGTTGAAGGTCGTTGAACCTGAACAGTGCACTGCTGTTCTTTCTGGACAAAATCTACGAAAAATTTCTCTTCGGATTGAGGCTTTGGAACAAAAGAACCAAGATTTGTTCAATACCAACCGCAGATTATTCATGTCACTCCAAAACTACGAAAAACAAAAACGGTCGTAAAGATTCCTACATAATCGACGCTTCTTCTACCGAATACAGGCTTAGCTCCTCTTTGGGTACTTGCGTTTCAATTTGACGTGCGTCTTCCTAATCTTATCTCGTTACTGTACTAATTTTGGCGTTCTTCAGAGATGCTTGACAATCTCCCCGGAGTGGTGATCCTGGAGACTAAGATTTTGATCGCATCATCCCAACCCCAGCAACCTCAGTGGGCATTTACCAGGCGCCACAGATATATTCTTGCTAGTTTTTACCATCGTCTTCTAATCAGCTATTGCAATATCAAGGTTCATTCGATGCCATGGTGGCCTTGGTCGTCTACCGAATCGGCACCTTGTTATCTACCATCATGTTAGGGTTGGGTTCTTATGATATTGATTTCGATTGTATATTATTAGAGTAGCATAATTAGCGTGAGAAAAAGTGAAACGGACATAACAGACGCTGGTTGGTTTACTATTCTGGTTGATTTATATGTTGAATATTGTCGCTATCGTCAATTAATTGTGAATTTAAATAACATCATGAATCTACTGTCGACCGGAACCAACCCATTTTTTGTAAATTGGATGTATAACACTCCTGCTTACAGAAATTATTTAGCTGATGGTGGGAACCCACAGTAAGGGTTCGCATCTCCCTGGCAAGTCATACCGCCAGTGCATGTAGCTCTTGGATTCCAGACCTCGTTGTAGCATTGCTCCAGAACGGTGCCATTGCAGTTCCATGTCCCATCGGAACATTGGGCTGATTTTGCAGTAGTGTCGGTAGGGCTTGCAAGTGTAGAAGTAACTAGATTTGAAGAAGTAGACGACGTGGTAGAAGAGCTAGCCTGACTCCTAAGGATAGGGCCTGAGAAAGGCCCCTGTGCAGCTCCTGAGCCGGTACTGTCGAAGTTGTAGAGTGTCTCATCAACAATCTCCCAGGAAATGTCGACGTGACCATATGCACAGGCGTCCCCTATTGACAGCTCATTGAGGACTTCGTAACTGAAGTCCAAACCAGGAGCGCCTTCTGCATTCCAGGAAGTGGCAGTTGCGGAACCAGTGCCGCAGCGCTCGCAGCCGTCACCAATGAAGAGTGGCAGGTCAGAGGGTTGGCCATTAACCGAGACAATGACTCTCTTGCCACAGTATAAGGACATGTCTGCTGACAGTTGGGTGTTGTTCATGGCAACCAGATAGTTCGAGTTGATCTGAGTCAAGCTCAGAGTCGTCTCCAAACTACAGTGGACGCCGCCCATGTTCTGATACTCAAAGCTAGTGCCGCAGACATCTATCTGCTGAACATCATAATAGTAGGTTCCAAACCCAGTCCCATTATAAATGGTGTTTTGGCCATAGGTACCCAGCACCATGAGCAGGCCAGCCGCAGAAATGAAAAGAGTACTCATAATTGATTGCTGAAATAAGAGCATCATGTGTATCTGCCCTTATATATAGGTAAAGGAATTGTTGTACACCAAAACAAACTCATTCTAACATCAACTCGTTCTGGCTTTAATTAATACTAGCACCAACTCAAGACAAAAACAGAATTACTAAAAACGATTAATGTAGAGAACGTCGCATTGTACAAGCATGAACTTCCTTTGAGATATGCGAATTCGAAAACTAAGCAATATACCGGTCACTTCCCATTCCCACTTCCATCTGTGGACCAGAAACCAACGAGTACGCCTTCATAGATGAATATAGGAGTTTAATGTAGATCACATCCAAGGTGAGATTTCATTGTTAATTAAACTCAGCTAAATCACGATAGTGGTCTGCTCACGAGGATAGGGCTACCTGTATCTCGGCAATTGAGTTTCCCTATAACTGGCAGCTATCGAGATATATAAAGCCTCTTAGAGCCAACTGAATACACCCTAGTCTTTTGTTTTTATGAAATTCTCCTCTACCTTTTACAGTCATCAAGATAAACATTCTTCAGTCTTTTCAAGTGGTAGTGAATGAATCTTCTTTTTCGTTAACTATGCCCTTGGATGAAGCATCATACACTAAAATTGGTGTATAATGTGAACCAATAGGAATCCAATCTGCAAGAATTGAAAATTCTTGCGTAATTCACATAGCCCTAAGTATCCCTAGCTAGTAATCATACCTGAAATAGGTATTATAAGTGAACGTACATAGTCGCAAGGGTGTCAATTATTAGCTAATGAATCGTCTGGAAATTGAAACATTTGGTGGAGATGATAGGTTTCCGGGAGGACGAAATCCTTCATATTTTATATGGAATCCTTGGAATGTAATTTCAAAAAATATAAGTGGTAGTAGTAGAGTGAATGATCACCGTGACAGTTGACAATGAGGATGGACTGGGCGTGATAGAAGGCATATGAATGCTAGGTGAAGATGGCGTCGAGCTGGACGAAATGATGCTGGACGAAATGATGCTGGACGAAATGATGCTGGACGAAATGATGCTGGACGAAATGATGCTGGACGAAATGGTGCTGGATGAGGCCGCCTTGGTCGAAATGGGTTGAGGCAAAATTCCCAGAAAAGGAGCGTCTAGCATAGTAGCCATAATTTCGCTCATAGGAGATGAAGTTGACGTTGCAAATGTAGTTGATGTTTGGGAAGATTTTGGATAAACATCGCATGCGTGAGGAAGTATAAAGGGACAAGGCCCTAAGTTTAATCCATAACATTGTGCAAGAAGAATCAAAATTATAGGGATAGCCTTCATGACTTAAAGAAGGATGCGTTGATATATAAACAAAAGACAATACTTTATACTTATACCAGTTCAATGTGAAATTCAATATGCTAGCATCTTCTTGCTTTATATGGATATTTTCTACTTAGTGACTATACATTGATTATCATGAAGGTTACAAAGTGCAAGTTCAATACAGTAATTACTCTGTTGAGTTTCGGGCATTATCTGTTTTGACGTTGTTTTAGAATAACGGAAGTCTCCAGTCTAAAGAGTCCATACCGACTTCAACCACCTGGTATCTAGGTCCCAAGGCCATGGTAACTTTCAAATCAGCATCACTCCTCTTCGCTTCATTGAAAATTAAATGTCTCTACAGAATATAGTACACGGTATGTTTAGAGTCCATGTAATTGATAGCATAGCTAACTTAGAAAGGAAAGAGGCTTGTAAAAGTGAATTAAAGCATGTCAATATAAGCATGAAGAGAACAAGAATAAAAGATAGGATTGCCTGAATCTTTTTGGAGCCTAGAATCATTGGAAGCCAAACTTAAGATCATTCCAGCTACTGCAAAAGTCGTCCATGAACTGACTACCAGTCATTGAGTAAGCGGTGATATCTTGATGGAGAGTATAATATTACAAGTATCTGTTGGCGTGAACGCCAGCTGTTGCGAATGCGTTTAGAATGAGGTTTTTAAATGTTTTTAAACCAATCAAATTACGAGGATTGTAGTAATAAAAAAGGACAAAAGTGGAGATTTGATTTTTAGTATCAAGTAACAATAACCCCAATATCAACCGAGTCATTACGACAGTCATTTCGACAGTCATTTCGACAGTCATGGCGGACGCGATGGTGGAGGAGCTGGCGACAACAACGCGTTCAAGACGCATTATAACACCCTCGGTAAAGGCCCGAGAGGCCCCAGACAACACCAATAACATTATATCAAGCTCATATCTCACTGCTCATATGAGGACCCATCGACGTTGGCAACTCGTTTGTTGATTCCAGCTCCTGGCTTGAAAGATACTGGGATAATGAGACACGAGGGAGAGAATGCATTGAAGGAAGTGACGGAGAACTATAAGGATTGTACTGGAAGTATATATTAGCATGATGAGCTTGTAGAAATAGGATAACTTACATGCTGAGCAGCTCGTAACTGTAAATCTTCCTCCCGCATTATTTCTGTGTCAGATTTCTTATGAGAAAAGCGCTCATAATCAAATGGCTCTTCAAATAGGATGCCGTCTAGTGATTTAACCCGGGAAATGGCTACATATGTGAGGCCAGGTGCAAAGTCTTTCTCCTTGATATTGAGAACAGCTCTCCATAAAGTGATGCCTTGAGATTTGTGAACGGTGATAGCATAAGCCACCACTAGTGGAAACTGGGTACGTGTGCAGTTCTTGTTATCGACTATAAATTCTCGTCGAGACCTGAATATTGGAACTACCGGTGCACCATGATTAGTTTGAAGAAAGGCCGGTCCATTATATCGATCAAAATGAACCAATATTGCCAATGGGGGCTCTTTTCGTGGATCGACACAATCCTCAGGCCATACAATGTCATGAACAGTGCCAAAGGCGCCGTTCACAAGCCCGCGCTCCGTCCATATATTCTCTCCTAGCATCACCCGGCTTCCTATGGAAATGTCCAAAGTGTTGTGAAGATTTCCAGCATCTTGACTATCAACCTTTTCGGCTTCTTTTGGCTCGTTAGTGGCGGATAGAGAAATAACAGGATGCTTGAGATCTCTCAATTTAGCATGGTTATATGCGACGACGTCATCCTTTTTGTTGTAAAGGCGAATCACATATTTGAACTCGTCAATTTGCTGCAAATTAACAGCTTGAATTCGACTGCAAAGCAATTGCCAATCTTCCCGCGATATTTCATTCCTTCTTAGACTGGAAAGCAGGTCTAGAAAGCGTGAATCGCCAGATTGTCTTTTAACCACGTTAAGTTCGATAGTTATCTTGAATTCCCGATATAAAACGTAGCCCTTCATAGCAAACTCATTGTTGAACAATGACGCGAATTTATTGTAGAATAGCGGCTTTGCCAGCACCGGAGGGAGTTGAAAAAAATCACCACATATCACAATATTCAAACCTCCAAAATTCACGTCTCGTTGGTCCGGAAAGATCTCCCGGCACCGGGAATCAATTAGAGCCAGTTGGGAAAGACCCATCATAGACTTCTCATCTATAATAAGATATCGTACTCCACGGAACTGAGCTTGGAGTGTGGAAACATTTCCTGGAGATAGACGATTCATGGCGCCACGAACGGGAAGTCGAAATAATGAATGTAACGTATAACCGGATATATTGAAAGCAGCAACTCCTGTTGGCGCTGCTCGAACAATTGGTGGAGGTGCACCCCTTGCACGCGCCTCGATTTCTAGTGTCATAGATAGCAAATTAATGACATATGAGTTTCCAGTGCCAGCCTTGCCATCCAGATTAACGAGTAGCTGATCCGTGCGATGACCGTCCATTGTTTCTGTATAGTGATTGACAACCAGCTCATACAGTAAGCGTTGTTTCTCTTCCAAATTCTCTGCTAGAGCTGAGGATTGGACTGCTAGATTGGCAGGATGAGTCTCTCTTAGATTGCTCCAGAAGTCAGCTGGGATGATATAATGACCAACATGGTGTAACCAATCATATGATCGGTCAAGATCACGATGACCAAGACGATCTGGGTCTTCAATCTGCTCAATATTATTACCCGGAAGCTGCAATGCCAATTCTAACCAAGATTCCTGCGTCCCGTCAGATTGAGATTGTAGAGGATCAAAAGGATCAGCCTCAGGCCGTGGAGCTTCTTCATAAAAATCAGCTTCATGATCATCCCTATGATTTTGACAGCAGTATTCATATGCCTCGATATAATTCTGAAAAACCTCACCAGTTTCAGGATTGTTAAGGAGATCCGACAACTTCTTGAAGGGATGGTGAAGCATGAGCTTGACTCGGGCAAAGTCCTCTGGCTGTTGCCCTGGTTTATACTGTGGAAAGTATTTCAAAACCCGGTCAGGAGTGTTATCCCGAAGGCGACGCATTTTTTTAGCATTCCGGAAATCAACGCGCTTGAGGAATGTCAGAAAATTGATATCCGTAAGCTCTGCAGGCCGATCCATATATTTTTCAAGCGGTGACTTTGTAGCCTTGACGCTGTCAGATCCCTGCTCACGGCCATCTTGAATGTATAGAGTTTGACGCTCGTTCTCCGGATAGAGATTCACATTGATAACTGTTCGTGAACCCTCTGTTAGGTCTAATCCCAGTAACATATGACAAATCTCCTGCGCAGACCAATCTCTTTCTCCGATCAACTTGTTGATCATTTTGGTGGCCATGGATATCATTGGATTGCGGCTATTGACATTGGGAAGCACCTGCTTAATAAGATCTCGATAAGATGTTGTCTTTTTCTCGGCCTTTGTTGCATATTTAGCAATATAATCGATAACACTATACATGCCAGTGCATGGAGAGATATCGTGGTTAGCAAGCCATGACATAGCAATCGTTCGATTATATGCATTTAACATTGAATCATTCCTGGGAGGGCAAAACCTGAAGAAGGAAGACATTGGAAACTTATAAACAGTTGCAGCTTCCTGTGTCTTGTGAGGAAAGTGGAAGCGACAGTAGAACTCATCAGAATCCTTATGCTTTCTAAGACAATATGTCTTGCTGCATTTATGAACCTGCACCCGATTGATAATCGAAGCTAGATCCTGAAAAGTATTGTATCGTCGCTCCAGTGGCATTTGAATGGTTGATATTTCTTCAATAACTTCATCTTGCTGACGTAGATGAGGATTCATTGCCGAGACACGCCTTGACCAAAAATCAAGATATTGCGCCCTTTGCGCAGAGACTAAGCCTTCAATCTCAGAATCAGGAGCTCCCTTGATCCATAATAAAATATGACTGTGAGTTGAGCCCCGTCCCTGCCACTCATACCGGGTGTAGTAATCTTTTAGGTCGAAACTTTTCTCCAAAATCTCCTTGAAAAAGGTCTTCAGGCGTAGCCAAAACCAGTATGCGCATATATGAGGATTATTGACAACGTTTTCCCGCGCAATGACACGTCTCTCAATAGCGTCACCGTTCTTCCACTGCTCGTAGTTAGGAAATTGGCGCTGGAGATCATCCCACTGATAATCTGCAGGAGTGGCAGTAAAGAAGAGGTACGAGGCACCAAGATTCTGATTATATGCAATAACATCGGATCGCTTTGAAGCCCAGTATGGCCGCGTTCCTTGAATTGTATTGGACATGCGAGTAATACTGTTAACGATTGAATTTGATTCCTCTGAATCCTCCTCAAATGCAGCTCTTAACTGGTCCACTGTCCAATTTGGAAGATTTGATCTTTTTTTGACCATAAACCCAGCTTGAGCATTAGCTCGTTGTCTCATCATTGTATTGAACACAATAAATCGGAATCGTGGGTGGCGGGCAAAACGGCCATCTCTATATTTCATCAAATGTTGTGCATAATCGTGAAATTTAACGGTTCGTTCTCGAGGAATCGAATAATCGGCTTTTCCCCGAGGAAATAATGTGGGCAAAGCGAGCGAGAGAAGCGGCAACGTAGTCTTATATTCAGATATCGGTGTCGACTGTGGATCAGGAAGAGTAAGATGAAGAGGATTTTGTGCGGTAACGAGTTGCTGACGCAGCTGTTGAACTTCGGATTCAGAAACCGTCATATCTGGCACTGCAACAGTTTCAGGATAATCTGCTTCTGCTGGAATATCTGTATGATTCTCAATAGACTCGTTAGCAACGTCTTCTGATAATATTTGATCAACAACAGAGCCATCTTCAGGCAATTGAATAAGGTTGGCATGATCAATCTGAATATCTCGATAGCCTGGATGATGGGCTATAAGATAACTTAACCACGCATAAATATGTCCGCGCCTGACCCTAAAATCACGTCGGAACTGGCGGTTGAGATGTTCGTGGGTTTCTGCGTTCTGTGGGCGTAATAGCACCATATTGAGGTCCTGTGGAAGTAATGGTAATCGATTACAGACGCGTTGCGTGTCTCGAAGAAAGTTAACAATATGGCCTTGATATCGATATTGTTGTCCCCGGATTTGTCGAATCTCCATATGAACATGCACACGAGCAATCAGCATTTCTTCGGTTTGTGTAAGTTCAGGCAGATAAGCAGGGATATCACCAGGATCCAAATTATTTTCTGCGGAGTACAGAAATACCGTCTGACCTCTGTCAACGCGTTTGCATCTTTCACAGACACCGTCACGGCCTAGCTTCATCTTGAACCATTTTTCTTGACACCGTCCACATTCCTCTTGTACAAAGCCATATAGGGTGTTGTAAAACCCTTCCACCAAACCCCAATTATCCGGATGTAAAGCAGGCTTCGAAAGAATATTTTCATCGTTCGTGTCTAATGGAGGGTCTTCGAGGAATGGCGCCTGACTTAGTGGCTCGTTTTCTTGACTCGGTGGCTCATTCTCGCTTACGGCGTCTGGCCGGATGTATTGACCGCGTCTAATAGGAGGTTGTAGTTGACGAGGTGTTGATTGGCGATTTGGAATTGGTGTGGATGGTTGACTAGAGCATAAAAAGCAGGTATCAGACTCAACACCTGCTGCGTCACAAAATGCTGAGCGAAGTACGGCGTGGCTTCCTTGAATGCAGTATTTGAATTGTTCATCAAATGAAGTGTGTTCTGCACAATAAAAACATATAAACTGCTCATCGTCAAAGAGAGCCTGGTTGAGACGCAGTAAACCACAACCAGAGCATTGAAAATAGCATGTAATGAGCGAACGAGGTATAGGCGTAGAGGAACGGCTGCTTGTAGCAGTAGAAATGAGTCTTTGAGAAGCAATTGACTGCGCGGAAGGTGTCTGAACGTCATGTCTATTGATTATCTGCGTGACAGTTGGAGTGGGCGAAACAATATCATCATGTCTTCGTCTCGAACGGTGATCTCGAGATATCATAACCTGCTCCTGGCGAGCTTGTGCACGTTGTGTATTATCCGAACTATGGATTCCCCGATGATAGAACTGTATATTGGTTCGTGGAGGCCTGGTGGTCCGTTCACGACATCTTAGGCATGTAGCAGTTAAACTGACTGCCTCTTTTTCGCTTGGGAATGAATTGATTTAGAGGTAGATTGTTATGACAAGCTGTACATCTTTTGACCCCCTCCATGGCGGGTAAATTGAAGCAATAAGATGGCGTAGATGAAGCTTTTTAGGAACGGTAACGAGATAAATTTAGGAATTGATATGATGTTCGGCATCGGATTATCTGCTGGCCGGCACAGGCCGGCAATATGATTGGGTAGAACTCCTGTACGGGAGTGCTAAACCCAAAGAGGTAAACACTAAGCCTAATGCAGTAATTCTGAACTACATAACGAATCAGAATCGAGCTTATGGTTTGGGGGTGATGCTACTAATATGCTCATGCTACGCATTCGCAAATAAACTCCCCCAGCGTTCCTAAGGCAGCTTACTCTTACTTACTCTTAAGAGCCGAGTCATCCGACATTACATTATCATCAGGCATAACAGCTGTTAAACAGCAAATGGCATCTACTTCCTATCTACAAGTTCCGTCCACGCAGCAGCCAGAGACGCCTAAAGGGCGAGAGATGGATTTTACCAGCGACACTGCATCCAAGACCAGCAAGATAGAACGCCCAGTTCTCCTTTCATTTGATGAGATGCCGGAATGGTTCCGACATGAATTTAACCAGTGGATTCTCCATGGCTATCGGCCTATCTCAGGCTCAGCTCATGCTTCATTCTATAGTTGGTTATATATCCATAATGAGTCAGTCAACATCTATTCCCATCTTATACCGGCTGTTTTCTTCTTACTTGGCGAGTGGTATATCCAACAATACCTTTTTAGCAGATGTTCCAGGATTACTAGCACCGATTTTATTGCCTTTTCAATTTTTATGTTAACGGCCGTTATATGCCTGTCATTATCGGCAATATATCACACCTTAATGAATCACTCCCAATATATGGAATATTTCAGCCTCAGACTGGACATTACATAGTTTTCTGGTGTGAACCTTTGCTATGTAATATCTATTGGTCTATGGTTAGTTAATCTCTATATACAGTTATAAAGTTTTGTTTTTTCCTTATCTCAGATTTAATACTTGAGTCTAATACTCTTCTTTCCTCGGTTAATAGACTGGGGTTTTCGGGATATTGACTATCTTTATAACAATGCATTCCAAGTTCCAGGGCCCAACGTATCGCTTTTTCCGAGCATTAATGTTCGTGATAACTGGCTTGTGCGGTGTTGCGCCCTTGATCCATGGACTCAATGCGTTTGGCATGTCGCAGATGATGAGAAAAGCTTTTCCCTATACTCTAGCAAAA
This sequence comes from Trichocomaceae sp. PYS4502, assembly GCA_023625875.1. Taxonomy (NCBI): domain Eukaryota; kingdom Fungi; phylum Ascomycota; class Eurotiomycetes; order Eurotiales; family Trichocomaceae; species Trichocomaceae sp. PYS4502. The sequence goes on along the minus strand of JAMAFX010000389.1, from coordinate 3,235 downwards.
GCAGGCTGCCTGTGACGAGGTCAAGCAAAAAGGATAGAATGACAATTTCATAAAATTCTAAGCTGAGAGAAGGAAGAAGAACTAANTGCGGTGTTGCGCCCTTGATCCATGGACTCAATGCGTTTGGCATGTCGCAGATGATGAGAAAAGCTTTTCCCTATACCCTAGCAAAAGCAGGCTGCCTCCTATCTGGGACTTGGTTTTATGTAGTAAGTGTCCCAACTATGCATACAAGAGAGAGAATAACCTAATATATATGCTTCTGAAGACCAGGTTTCCTGAAAGTCAATATCCTGGTAAATTTGACCTATTGGGCTCCCATTCAATCTTTCACATCCTGGTGGTATGCGCCGCTGTGATCCAGTTAATGGGGTATCTGGATGCCTTCGACTATGCGCATGCAAATCTTACTTGCTCGTCTCTTTAAAATCTGTTCTTCAAGATTTCTTTAGTATTATCAAAATTAGGCATGCTGAATGAATTTACGTACTGTATGCTTTCGTCATCTAAATCACCCATCAGGCTGAAATATATATTCTTTTCCCAACATTGGTCCAAAAAGGACATATCACGAAAAAGCAAAGACCAGGTTTCACCTGGGCGACCGAAAGCGATATAGGAATATGGACCCGTCGGGCCCTCCATCTTCGACAATGATGCTGTTAATCACGAAAACCAATTCTTCTTCAGTTACGTTTGCTTTCCTTGAAGTCGTTGCATCACTACTACTGTATATAAATAAACACCTTTCCAGTAAGCTGAGACGATGGATGACAGCACAAACCAAACGTGATGGCCGGACAATGTCTCATGACTAGATGATTGACTAGATGATTTACGATACTACTATAAAACCCCTTCTATTCTCGAATATATATAACTTGCATATACTAGATATGTGTTTAAAGTTTTGAGACTAAACTACTGTTACAACTCAACTCATCTTTTGCCCAGCCGAATGGTGCAAGAATAAAGCGGTGCGAAATTAATCCACATCTTGTAAGTTTTGGTCGTCTGGTGCGGGTGAGGGTGTTCTGGCAGCAATGATGAGAGGATGATTTCTAAGGATTAATGTAGCAGCTGATCGTCTTTGAGGATAAGGTAGATTGATGTGCCCTTCCCAGGTCGACAGGGTAGTTATCACGGCTGCTGAAGATCCTGCTGACACTTCCCACTGAGGCTGCGGACATTTTTCCCCAGCGAGCGGTGTTTGGTCTATGGATGCATTATATTTACCCATCCAATCGCTGAGAGCACGAGAGGATGACATGGAATGCGGGTGGCTAGACCCTAGTACTTGGTTGCGCAGGTCAGAGCATTGTTTCATCAGAATGAAGGCATCTTGAAGCTTTCCCTGAGATTGCCAAGTGCAGGCAAGGTTCGTCATGCTGGTTAGAGTGTCAGGATTCTCAGCGCCCAGCACTGTCTTCCTTGTCACCTCCAGCTTCTCAGCTTCATTCCATTGACCCTGATTCTGGTAGGTTGATGCTAGCTTATCCGGCTTCCTTATGATGTTCATGATATACTTCATATACAATCACGCGACCTAGATACCAGGGTTTCGAGGCTTTTCGTTCGTGGGTTCCGTAAGCTGCTTGTGTAATGTCACAAACATGAATTAACTGGATTTACGCAGTGCAAGAATACACATTATCCCAAGCCAAAAACGTGGAGAGAACTGAAAAACAAAAAAAGAAAAAAGAAAACAGAGAGAAACAAAACAGCGCAATCAAAGATAAGATATTAATATTAATATCAGATATCAAGAGATGGGCTGCATAGAGCCGCTAATAGATAAAGGACATAATTCATTGTCTTTCCCTTTTCTTCTCCCACGGCATTCTCCTCTTCGCCTGTTACTGGGCAAGAGCCAACTTGCCTAAAATTTACTCTCTTTTCTCACTTTCCTTTACTTTAATTTTGCCATCGATTATCTAGAGACAATCATTTCCTATCTCCCAACATACGGCCGATCGGCATGACCGCAGCCATTATGGCTTGTCTGATCTGATGGCTCATGCTGCATTTGCCTCGAGTTCTGAAAATGCTCAAGAAGTGCTTCAGTTACATCTAGATAGATACGCTATCAGTGCCGTCTCCGCAGCCAGATCTCAAGCCACAGCAACAGACCTGAAAAGTCACAAGGCTGCTTTGCTGGCTGGCAGCTGTGAACAGCTCCCCTCTTTGACCTGTATACTGTGGTGCCCAAACCTCGTATTTCTTTTACCTTTTAAGGATGATATCGAGAATGCGGATTGCCCAGGACTGCTCCTGACACTAACCGCGGCCTCAGTGGAGGCGGACGCGGGTATCTAGATGGGAGTGTTTGACTAATACGCCCTGCAGCCTTCCTTTCCAGACATTCTTGACGTGTTAGGGGCTTAAAATAGACCTTGTAAGGAAATGGTACTCGTTTGAATTCTTCCGAATCTTCAGGGGTGAATTCTATTTTTGTTTTTTTNTTTTTTTGCACTGAGTCAATTTGATATTTCCACAAGGAAGATTCATGCTAGCTGCTTACCCGCGTGATTTGAGCCTGGTAGTGAATAAATCTCCCAAGTCAACTCAAAGTCTACTCTGAGAAGTCGGGTCCAGGTATCAAATGAAACATGAGATTTATCAGCATCAAAGAAAGCAGATATTTTCTCGTCCCTCGTAAGAAAGACAGGCTCGTGAGTGCTATGTTTCGATCCATCAATCACAGACAGTGCCCGCCCTCGATATCCAAGACGATTCAGAGTAAGAGAATGGAGAGATAGCTGCTCCCGGAAGAATTGAAGAAGATCTTGCCAGAATCCTCTGATTTCATTCTTTGCTTCAGAAGAGAGATCTGAATAGAGCCTGGAATTTCTATCATTTGGTCCTGGATCATTTCCTGATGTGATCTTGTCGCAAAGGCACACACTTTCCAGCGTGAGTTTCCTTAAAGTTGGCCTGGCAGTGCGCAAAAATGATTTAAGAGAGCTGACTGTGACCTCAATATAATGAAGATGAAGCTTATCCAAGTGCGAGAACTTAATCCTTTGCGATAATTGATCAAAACCGTTAGGGCCTAGCTCGTATTGCGATTGCCATTGAGAGAATGTCAATGATCTTAGTGTTGGTGCCACTACTTGTATAAAATCCGAAATTGCTTGATATCCAGCGCTATTATGATCGTCCAAACGACCAAAGTGCAGAGTCAGTTTTAAAGTCTTTAGACCTCTGAAATGAAGCAATTCTTGTTGTTCGTATA
>JAMAFX010000388.1:0-16379 GCA_023625875.1 Trichocomaceae sp. PYS4502 | reverse complement strand
GGCGATATGCACCGTCAAGACTTGACGAGGCTTCATACTCTCACAGAACGCAAGAATCGTCCAAAAACAAAGCGTCAGGTAAAGGCAGTGGGTGCGCTTTATGTAAAAGATGCGAATCGCTTCATAAAACGTCGTCATGAGGGGGATTTGTTGAGAATTGCGAAGAAGCACGTCCTTGGCATTCCCTCTGCCTCGGAAAATGAGGCCCCAGAACGGCCTCCAACACCGGGTTTTTTTATTGACACTACGGGTAGTAGGTAATCCTTGTATCTATTTTTTATCTGTCTAGGTTTTACATAGAAATTATATGGCGTTGGTGGACAGGAACGAATTTTGTAAAAGGCGTGGCAACTGAGACGGTATGGCATTTGAGCCGGGGCAGACCCCAACCCGCAGGGTGGGGCGCACGACGAGACGAGTAGTTAACTACTTCATAGTTAGTTAGTTAACTAACTACTACCGATACTTCACTATGTCTGGACATTGAAAAGAAAGACTATCTTGGTTTATCATGGTTCATGTATATTCGGCACAACTGCTGGATCCCAGGATTCACAGATTCAGAGCATCTCGCAGATTATCCCAGAAGCCTAGATCATATATATTTTCAATAGCTTGCAGACTCTCGACGCGATGAAAGCGCGGGTCAGCGGGGGCCTGCTCATCCTCCGCCTGTAAAATCGTGTTTGACTGTGTAGAAATAGAGAAGCCTATCCTCGGGGGCTCTCCATCTGTCATGATAAGCACCTGGTCAGTTGTGGCTGGCCAGCGTGACGTCGGCTCAATCGACTCGTCTTGGGGCCTTGGGGTCCTGTAGACCTCGCTTCTTTTGGCCTTGTAAATAAGGCCGTCCGCAATGTCTTCTTTCCAGTCGTCCCACTTGGCTGTCTCGTTAGTTGTCATTCCCGCCCATATGAGGTAAATATGATATGCCAAAAAGCCAAGTGTCAGCGGCATTGTCAAGGCCGCTAAAAGGAATATCGCCCCGAGCCGAATATCGTCGGCGACAGCAGCGGCCCAACAGTTAATAAAAGTGGTCCAGGATACCGATTTGCTCCAGCGGACATCCCCTCTCCCAAGGGCCGTCTGCAGGTTCTCTTCAAGCAGCATGTACCCAAGGCACATGCCATATATGAGCATTGCTGAAAGTGCTACCAACAAGCCTAAAAAGTACCGATAGTTTGCGCGGCCGACGCAGTTGGTTAACCAGATGCAATGATGGTCATGTCTGGAAACGCAAGCTTTGCAAATGCTGCAGTGCTTGCTACGTGCTGGTTTCAAGGTGCGACATGTTGAGCACTCGTTGCCCGGGTGGAATAGAATCCTGTCGTACGGGTAATGGGCTAACTCTGTTTTGACGTTTTCCGACGTGATAAAACACTTAGTCGTTACACTGGCGTATAGAAGAGCATATGGCACAGCAATTGATATCGGAACGAACACTCGGTGAATAGTTCCTAGTCTAGGCCAGGCTCTCGGCACAAACATCAACTGTGATATCGACTGAAGTGCTACAAAGAATATCTGTAACTACGATTAGGAAACCGCCACCGAGCAACTCCATGGTCAACAGTCACTGACCAAGACTAAGGGATGATTGTCGTAAGCCAAGTACCTGCTAAAGGCTATACAGCAAGGCACCAGTCGTCCGCCCAGCAGAAGTCTGTCTAGGCGGCTTAAACCATTTGGAATGTAGATCCAAATGAGTCGGTGTAAGAAACCAATCGGAGTTCTCCTGCACCATATCTCAGAGTCTGGGCTTGAATACAGCTTCAATAGTTATCAGACAAGATTCAACAGTCAACACACCTAAAAATTGGCAACCGGCCGAACAGAGCGACAAATACGATGGAAGATATGGTCAACACCCCCAGCGCCGCTGTCCGTAGGCTCAAGAACCCCATGTTTTGCGGGGACGTGCAGAATGAGCGAAGTTGCAAGCGATATCTAGTATCTACATTATCCTGCGCTTTCAGTCAGTGAGTCACAATGGTCAATCAGCAGGCCGACTGATTTGTTTGCGGTGTGGATTTTGATCGTTGACCGTTTGCTGTCCCCTGAGACGCCAGAAATCCAAAAATTAGAGCCAAACGCGATCACGTCTCACGTGACCCGGACTCCGACTCCTTTTTTTGGGCGGCGACAACGCTGATTGGCCCGTGACTGCCTATAGTCTGTAGACTACTAGACCAAACAATAAAGTCGATGCATTGTTGCACTTCGTCCACAAATCTCCTCCAAATCGGCTCTTCGTGCGCATCTCATATCAATACACGCGTCTGATATAGCCTGGATTTGTTCACAGAATAGACAGTTCATGGCTACCATCGTGTATAAGACGCCTCACCCAGACGGCCATACTGGGACACTCTTCTCTGGATATTCCTTCTGGCTGTCAGCAAATGTCCCCCAGCGGAACAAGTTCAAAGAGCTTATTCAGGTGGGATCTTTCTCTTTGTGCTTCTTGCCCTCGTTGTCTAACCCGTCGATCAGATCAATGGCGGCACTGTCAGGGTTCTCGAAAAAGATGCCGATATCAAACTTGTTGATCATGCAAAGCGAACTAATATCCCGCTGAATTCGTATGCTATCCACATTTTCTGTGCATTACTCTTTTTTGCATTTTCTAAGGCTTGGCTATCATATAGTTACTCGTACAGATTTGTCGAAAAATCCATCCAAAATGGTCGGTTGGAAGACCCAGAAGACCATAGAGTTGGCCAGTATACGCGTCCAGTCGGCGCGCCTACAGTAGCTCCTCGGGGGTCAAGAGTTCCGTATACCCTCGAGGATGATCAAATTCTGTGGGACTGGCTGCAGCCATATGAGAAGCGTAAGGACCAGATTGCGGGAAACACTATATACCAACAATTAGCTCTTCAAGTATGTTCATTACGAAAAAAGAGAATGTCAATGTCCTCTCATCACTGATTACATTCCAGTATCCTCGACACACATTTCAATCATGGCGAGATCGCTACCTGAGAAAAGTTCGAGGACCGCATCGCCCAGGCGGTCCAGCCCAGAACACCGAACAACACTCTCGAGACCAAGAATCCAGCCAAATAGATGTTTCACAAGCAACTTCGTCATCTCAAGGTGAGAGATCCCAGATATCCGCCCACCCACTTGTCTGCCACGCACAGCCTGCGTACGCTGGACTTTTTCGAGTGGAGGACTATGTTTGCCTATTTTGTCGAAACCGGACTTACATGCGAATGATCCAGGCAATTATCATAGCACAAGCGTGGCAAGAGTTTCACAAGATACAACAGCCAGCAAACGGAAACGGCCATCGTACGAAAGCTCGTCAAGTGTCCGGGCTTACGAGGTTATCCAAGAGGCCAAACGGCGACGACGTGCTACCGACTTCACACTGCAGAATGGCCCTTCCGCGCCAGTTGAGGACTATAATACTCCTACCAAAAGAGTTCAAAACAATTCGCAGAATACGACTAGCGATGCATCGCAATCGGACAATTTTGACACAGCGCCACAATTTCCTCTCCCTCCCGAGGAGACACAATCATTGGTATCATCTCAACCAGAAGAGGAGGAGGAAGAAGAAGAAGTGGAAGAGGAGGAGGAGGACTATAATGATGATGAAGAAGACGAGAACTTCAAAGCCTTCATGCAACTTCCTTTTCCCACAGCAACAACAGCGGACCAGTCTCATGACACGATGACGACTACTGCCAAAGATGGCAAAGGAATCGAGGAGTGGTTCCAGGAACGCATAGAGCAAGGCCAAAGAGGTGACGATATCCTTCTTGCTCTCAATTGCACTTCCATGGACCCCGAACTCGCAGATCAAGTCCTCGGCTTCCTAAGCTCAGGGAAGAATATCCCAAGCGATATACCTGGTGTCTGGACCGAACAAGACGACAAGGATCTTTTAAGCACTGATGGGAGGGCCATTAGTCGTGTGAATGACAAACACGGACCGGAGCTCTTTCAAAAACGACATGCCCATCTTAGAGACACTGCTAAAGCGGCGCAGCTGGTGGAGCAGGAAGAGTCCTAGCGCTCGTACACTTTGTTTGAACTTTGAACATACCAACAGACTAAGAATAGATACCAATTTTCGGGTTTTTATTGCATTAAAGAGCAGCCTCCGTGTTCCAAATCTTCACTACTGACTACTCGGGGTGACATATAAGTAAGTTGATGTAAAAGGAACGATGGAAATTTCAAAACTCCTTAAAATTACAGTGACCAAGATATAGAAAGAAATAGCACTCAAGATAGGCACCGTGAAAACCGAGCATTTGCATATAGTACGGTAGTAGGAAAAGTGCAGAACGACACAAAAGCCATGTCGGAGACACCATCCGCAGCACTGAAGAGGGTAAAGGAAACATGGTTAGCACAAATTGAGCTACCGCTGAGTTCAGAAAAGAAACGTTCGCCAAATTTGTATACTGAGGATATTTGTAAGCAGTCTCAAATTGTATAGGAACTTGTGTGTTGTCTTCGTATCCATTTCTCTGCCCATTCTGCGGCTGCTTCTTCTTGGCCATCATTTGAATACGCTTAGAAGTTGTCAGTGGCAGTTCCATCACTACTAGACTTGAAGCCTTTTCACTTACAGGTGTTCTTCGTAAAATTTGAGCATCTGAGTAATTGTCAAGTTAGCAATCAGGAGCATAACGCGGCGTGTATTCTATAGCTTACCAGCATGGGTATTTTTTCGTAGCATAGATTAAGTGACACCTTCGTCGTTTTATTATTAGTCCACTTCAAATAGGCGACCAAGCCATGTGTCTCGTCATGCTCAATTGTCTGAACCTCGACAATGTCTCCCTCCCAATGGTCTTTACCGGTAACCCAGTCCGGAATGCCTTGATCGATATCTGCCTCTTCTGGAAAGTCTGTCCCGTTTGTTTCGTCCTTTGATGACAGCTTCTGTTTCTTCGTGCTCGGCTTTTCGGGAGTCGCCTTTGCGCTTGTCATGGATTTCCGTTTACCCCTGCCTGGCTTCGCTCCTCCTGGCGGCTGTGGTCGACCGCCAATTTTTTTATAGTACTCTTGAACTGCCTCATCTGCACCTTCCCTGCATCGATCTAGTCAGCTAGACAATTGGATAGAATTGTCGCACAAGGGGTGAGGCAATTCGCCATACAATAAACTCTCTTCGGGCTCTAGTGTTTGGTCGGCAGGGTTGTCGTATCCTTTCCATTTGACCTTCAGCATGAGTTTGCCCTGGTAAAGGACAGTCAGTAGGCTGGACGAAAACCGCGGGTTGCATTGGGTTGACGAACGTTCTTCAGGAACTCATGGTCCACGATAGACTCGACAACGTAGCTAGACCAGAAGTTAGTACACTTTCTACTTGGTATATACAAGACTTCACCTACACGTCATCTTCGTCTTCGCTATCCTCGTTCTCTTCATTTTCATCAGAGGACTTGTTGGCGCTCTTGAAAGGGATAGCTTCGCCAGCAGACTCGTCGTCGGAGATTTCTTCGCTTGCTGAATTGAGTTTTGCCGGTGAGTAAGGGAAGGATAGAGGCAATACCCCAGGTTCCATTGAGGCACTCACGAGGGGCCATTTTGGAATCAGAAGAGTGCTGAAAGACACCAGCGGCACGACATAGAAAATCCAACTCGGCGTGGAGTAGGCTGCTAATGCTCTTAGCAACGCCTCACACGGCAGAAATAAAAGGAAAGACTCGAAAGCTGAGATGAGTAGCAATGGGAAGCAGAAAGAATCTGAAAGCTCTCTTCTTGTCGCGCGCAGTCGCGTGGAGAGTTGAACTTGACAGGAACGAACCAGCCGCGCCAAGCCCTTTTCGGACAAGCAGCGCACTAGTCCCGATTTGGCATGTAGTGTAAATTTACCCGCCGTGAAAATGCGAACTTACAACATTTATTTATTGTAGAACCAAGCAAGCACCGAGAAGTTGCTGAAGGGCTCGGTGGCATTCAAGTTCGGCATCCTATTATCTGGTCTCGATCTTTTGTTCTATTTACTTGCAGCTCAGGATTCTGCCCATCGCAGACTACCGTCAAAATGGCTATGCGTATGTCCGCTATATACCCCTCATTAGTAAAAGTCGCTGACTGACTGTTTGCTCTTAGAGCTTGATTTGTCGCAAGGTAGGCCTCCGTCCAGATTCGTCGAGGACTCTCTCATGTCTTGGACTACCGCTGATTAAGAGGGCTAGCTGCGGTGATGAAAGATGAGCAGGGACGGCCGTTTATCGTTGTGCGAGAGTACGTTTCCTCCGAACATTGGAACACCGCTCGAACGAATGTTGACGGACATCTGTAGTCAGGGGAAAAAGAAGAGACAACACGGCACCGACGCAGTCAAGTCACATATTGTTGCTGCAAAGACAGTTGCAAACATTGTCAAAACATCTTTGGTACGGTTGCTTTGGGGTGCGGTGTATCTATGTAGGAATGGAATCTGACAAGCATGTTATCATCACAGGGGCCCCGAGGTCTCGATAAGATCCTTATTTCACCGGATGGCGATATCACAGTGACGAACGATGGCGCTACAATCCTGTCACAGGTCAGATTGGAGGTTTCTTTCATTGTTGGCATCCATCGTGCTGACTGGGCTGGTAGATGGAAATTTCAAACAATGTCGCCAAACTGCTCGTCGAGCTATCGAAATCACAAGACGACGAAATCGGAGACGGAACAACTGGTGTTGTGGTCTTGGCCGCTTCGCTTCTAGAGCAGGCGTCCGAATTGATCGACAAAGGAATCCATCCCATTCGAATTGCCGATGGCTACGATCAAGCTTGCGAAATTGCTATTGAAGAACTCGACAAGATCAGTGACGAGATCTCTTTCTCTAAACAGAACACAGAGAACCTGATGAAGGTTGCGAAGACCAGCTTGGGAAGCAAGATGTATGTTTGTGATTATGTAACCATGAATGACCTTGGCTACTTCTACTGACTAATATACCATAGCGTGTCCAAGTCTCACGATCAGTTTGCCAAAATTGCCGTTGATGCAGTTCTCTCAGTCGCCGATCTGGAACGCAAAGATGTGGATTTCGAGCTTATTAAGGTAGATGGGAAAGTTGGTGGTGCCCTGGAAGATTCCATCTTGGTCAAAGGTGTGATCGTCGACAAGGATTTCTCGCACCCCCAGATGCCCTCGGAAGTCCGCGATGCTAAGCTGGCCATTCTCACATGCCCGTTCGAGCCTCCCAAGCCCAAGACAAAACACAAGCTTGAAATTACATCGGTCGAGGAGTACAAACGCCTACAATCATACGAAAAGGACAAGTTCGCAGAGATGATTCAACAATTGAAAGACTCAGGTGCTAATCTTGTGATCTGCCAATGGGGGTTTGACGACGAGGCCAACCATTTGCTTCTACAGAACAAGCTGCCGGCCGTGCGATGGGTCGGTGGTCCTGAAATTGAGTTGATTGCTATTGCGACCAATGGACGCATTGTTCCTCGATTCGAGGATCTCAGCAGCGAGAAACTCGGAACTGCTGGGCTAGTTAGAGAACTGACGTTTGGTACGACGCGGGAGAAGATGCTCGTAATTGAAGAGTGTGCGAACAGCCGTGCAGTGACGGTATTTGTGCGAGGCAGCAACAAGATGGTTTGTCATTGTTATCTGACAGTGCATTTTCATTTGTCTAACACCTCGAATATAGATCATCGATGAAGCGAAACGTTCACTCCACGATGCGCTCTGCGTGGTGCGCAATCTGGTCAGAGATAACCGCGTAGTCTACGGCGGCGGTGCAGCTGAAATTGCGTGCTCGATTGCTGTCGAAGATGCTGCCGTTAAGGTCTGTCTGAAATCAGCGTTTCTAGTAAATCCTCCCGGCTGACTTGTTACTTGTTTGGCGTTGACAGAGCCCGGGAATTGAACAATATGCCATGCGCGCATTCGCGGATGCTCTCGACGCAGTTCCTTTAACATTGGCTGAGAACTCGGGATTGAACCCGATTGAGACGCTAGCATCTATCAAATCACGACAGGTCAAGGAGAAGAACAGTCGGCTTGGTGTTGATTGCATGTTGACTGGCAACAACGGTTTGTCTCCTGCAACAACAATTTAGCAATGATAACACTGACTAATGTGAAAAAGATATGAGAGAACACTTTGTCATCGACCCTTTGATTGGCAAGCGCCAGCAACTCCTGCTTGCCACGCAACTATGCCGGATGGTCTTGAAGGTATGTTATCCAGTCCTGACACGCCGTAGTAATAAGAGATTGGATGTACTGACGAAACAGATTAATAACGTCATCATTTCCGGCGACGACGAAAATGAATTCTAGATAGATGTTTGATGTATTGGCAGATATACAAATCGGGGGATTAAAAGAGTATTGATCGTTATACGGGCGCCGGGGCCAGACAAAAGCCATGATCCTATCTAGCTATTATACAGTCGATAATATCCTATGGACATAATAACTCGTCCTGTGTTCTACTAGTAGTTAGTTTGTTAATCTTAACTCAATGCCTTCCAGTTTATTCATTCACATGGCTAGGGCTACAGCCGTGATATCTACTACTACCGCGGCAAGCGACCCAATGTAACATAACATCGTGGCAGCCACAACGTGCAACGCTTGCCCACATGGACGATGCTGTGATAGATTTACGATTAGTACTTACGTAGTAACAACAGATGGACTTCTCTTATCACTGGCGTTTGCTTTGTACTACTACTACTTGTATTTTTGGCCGTATTTCCGGTACAGAATACCTGGACTCAAAATACAGTATGACTATGTATGGAACCACATGTGTTTTGAGTGGTTACAAAAAGTACAAGGCAGTTAGTGAGGTACATGATGTCAGGTTTGCGTTAGATTGACTGTAGGATTGGCAGAGTCTAGCTACGAAAAGGTCTAACAAATCCTGCCATGTGCGAAGGATGGAATTGCGGAGCTAGCCCTAACTTTGGCCAGATCAACGCCTCAGTTTTGTACTATATTAACTCCTTGGTCCTGACTCCTGAGCACTAAAGTCTGACAAGCAATATGGGGATCAGCTTGCAGGATCCGCTTGGCAGGTTTGGAGCAGTACGTACGTAGCTGTTTTCTACCTAGGTACGGAGTAGTCGTATCAACAATCGAATTGGCAGTACGAAAAGTCTTCTTCGGTCTGCCTAGGTGCCTAGAAAAGACTTCTTAGTCGTGATACGTAAAGCAAACATACAATAGTTAGTTAAATGTACTATCGGAGTTTATAATGGATCAACTACCTACCTAGGTAGGTAACCAATCATGGCGTGCACAATGATATCACATTATTCCAAGTTATTGAGAATACGTATTGACATCTACCTAGGTATATCATCACATGATTCCAATGTATGTCATACAGCAATCCAAATTCATTCGGACAACATCAATAAACAATCCAACAACCTTAGCGCAGCGAGTCAGCGACAAGCCATCTATCTGCTATTTGTTGCACAGCCCGGTTGCCAATCGGACAGCAAAGACCTCTGTTCGTTTGCTCGGTCTACGTACTCAATTAGGGATATAAGTACTGAGCATGTCATCTGTAGAGGTGATGAATTATCTGCAGCGCGACTGGTCGCTTTGAAAATGCACATTTAGATAGACAGATCGAACCTGTAACTATCTCAGTTGGGAAACTGCAGAAGTGAGTGTGAGTGAGTTAGGGCTAGCGGCGGTAAAATAAAAAGAAACCAGGAGTCGTGTACCTGGTAGTAGTACTACATACATAACGTCGGGAACCAGCAGTACATATAACAAATTGGTAGGATAGAGATATTTGGAATAAATAAGTAGACTTGCAGTTGAACGTACATTTTAAGTGGGCCCTGACCAGAGAATCGGGTTGCCTTTGAATCTAGGGATACGTTGTATTACCTATATCCGTACATCCATAGTTAGATGTTGATAACTACGTAGCAGGAAGCACGACTACTACTACCTAGGTAGTCGGAAATCATATGCATCTGCATCCGAGTATGGATGTAATATCTCCGATCTCAACCTGAGTATGCGGCGCCTCGCCAGCCCCTGGTTGTACGTACTGATATTCATTCATCCATTCCCTCAGGGAGGTACAGTATTCCGCGATACCCAGGTAGAATGTCTAACATAACCCTCGAACAGTCAACAACCACATAGTACTACTACCACCAGATATCTCTCGACTCGTTTGTCCTTCTGACTTCTCCCTGGAATCGTACATGTGAAATTGTGTATACAAGATTAACTATCCACGGAAGCACTCCCGCTTTCCCCATACAGCCCCTTGCATGCTAGCCCCTTGCATGCTAGCCCCATAATCCGAGATCCGCCTCATATCAGTTATGATATACATACATAACATAGCTAGCATCATCTCCTGGAGATAGGGTTGAAAATCAAATATGTATGTGTTATGTATGCAGTAAGTAATGTAATTAACGATACAAGCTGCCAACGAGGAATCTGGGTACTCAGCGTACATATACTACTACTATATACAACGAGGACTTGTCAAGGGAGCGCAACCTTCCAAAATTGGCATTCCGCGAACGACCAACAAAGAAGCGTTTCTTCGTAGCTCTTTGTTCTGTGGCCATGGCTGGCTGTAGATTGTACTAGAAACAAAAGAACGGAGAGTGTGTTAGGTACGTGAGTCTTATTTTTGGGAATTCAATGCATGCTTCTCGGTAGAGCTATTTTGTAACTATATTCTGGTTGGAATCGTTGGAATGTGATTCATTGATCGATCGATACCATGACTCGCGGCTTTGGCCAAGTCGCTCGAAAGACCTCATTTGCATGACTCGTTGAATTTTATGCCCAGTACCTACTACGTACCTACGTACGTAGCTGCACGTTGCGTGATATCAATAGGACTAGGGCTAGAGATGTCCCAGGCATCACAGGCTTGCCAATGAACAGCACAAGGTGGGCACCTCCTAACATAGTAGTATTAAGGTAGTAGTTACCTGGAGCAGCAAACACTGAGCATTGAACCGTCCATCTGTTGAGCATCAGCCAATGGTTGCGTGACCTGACCGATAAAACAATAGAAACGTGACTTGCCACCGCCCACGCTAGAGACTGCCACGTAGTTATATGCCTGTTCTATGCGTGTCACGGGATGAGCTCTCTACGGTCGGCGAAACCCGATTTCCGTTGTTTTAAAGCGTACTTACAGGTCAGCTGGAATCTGCTTCCTCGGCCACAAGCAGCTGGCAATAGAGACCTTTGGCAAGGCAATGTCAATGGCAACGGCCGGCAATAAGGCTTAAAGTTACCTAGGCACATAGGCTATAGCAACTGACAATTGCCGGGAAAGGCGACTAGCGCAGCCGCCGAGGGAACTTGGGGAAGCCCTAACAAGCCCTGCCAAGTGAGGCGATCATGTGCTTCAGGCGAGTTCTGTCAACACCGAGACAAGACTTACGGAGTAACTAGTATGGGGTACTTTTGAGCCTTTGACGAATATCCGGGGATGGCACGATTGACTGCGTGATTGCCTACTATGCCTAGTAGGGCGATCTCCTCAAACGACTCCGGAGTCAGCTCGATTATGGCGAACCGCCCGCTTTCGGCTAAAGTGCAGCCGGCAGAAAGGATAAGTACAAAGGTGAGATGGTTAGAACTTCGGACTGCGGAGTCACGGAGTATCTCTGTATAGTGTATGTACTTAACGTTTACTTCTTAGTTACTCTACTGAGTCTACTCCGCGTACTTCCTGTCTGGTTACCACGGTTCTCGTACTCCGTAGCCTTTATGATTTAGGAAATTAGGATAAGATAGTGGCCAGATTGGGACTAGTCTGGTCGCTCTGGTGGCAACCGGAGCACCGCCGCGGTCACGGGATCGAACACGGTTTTCACATACACGGACGCCCCGACAGACAGACAAAATAAGACACCTATATTTTAGTAACTAAGCCATGTACATAGCACATGTATCATGATTCATGAGCAACAATATAGAATACACCAGAAGAGCATGTTATAGGACATACATTCGCGGAGGTACTACGTGCTATGTACTGTGTGCGCGCGTTTCTAGGTCGAAAGGTAAAAAAACGGTGGTAATACCGGAACAGGTATTGGCATGTAACGGTACGCGGCGGAGGTCACTGGACCAAGCGGCAGAAAGGCCAGAAGCGTCCATCTCCTTTTCTCCCGCTCCCTCGGGACGCTTGCCCTTTTAGCGGCAGTGCCACCTTCCCACCCACCCCCGGTCAGCTCACTTTCTCCAACTCCATCCAGTACTTCCTCTTCCTCTTCCTCTTCCTCTCTCTTCCTCTCCCCCTCGACTTGCTCTCTAACTACAGTGTACACCCCGTTCAGTCTCACATTCCAGCCCTGCCACCACTCAGGAACGGCTTCCCTTTCTTCCGACTGGGAACATCTCGCATTCCTTCGCCGATCGCCTCGCACTCGAGCCACCGTTAAATCATACACAGCAGCCACTGCTGACTACCCCAATTCTCCGCCGTCTGCAATTCACTTCAACTTGGCTCAGGCATACTGACCTCTTCCGATCCCTCTCGTTACGCCGTTCGAATACGCTTGGGGAACCACGGCGACCCCAAACTTCATGTCGAGTTTTCCAGATACTGATAGGTTGAACCGTGTCGCCCCGAATATGCCGAAATTATCCACCCCCGTCCTGACGGTGGACGCGGCCAAAATCCACAAGGTCGACACGGCCAACACTCAAAGTCTCCATGGCATGTGGCTTGGTGAGTGGCATTCGCGAGCCCGATGAAATATCACGCTGACTGATCTGTATAGTCTTTTCCAAATGCGCAGATTACATGGAAGAAGGACGTCGGTTAGAGAATCTTACCTGGCGTCTCTGGACGCGAGAGACATTCTGCGTTGCTCCCGCTAGCTCGAGTGATACCTCTGCAATCCCCCTGCTACGTGCGGAGTCGACCGAGATGCCCCCTTTGTCTGCCAGCGTCGAGTCCGTTGCCACTGTAGACGAAGACAGTATCGAATCTCACATCAAACCTAGCCTAGAGGAGGTGAAGCCTACGGTTGTTGGCGAGGATGCTTTAATGGGCAAGGAGAAGCATATCACTTCGTTGGACCTGGAGCGAATGGTGCTGAACATCAAGGAGCGAAAGGCTCTCGAACCTCTCCCGCCCCCGGCTGCGGTGATGCCGATGGTTGATGTCACTCCTCGGGCTTCTTCTCCACCAGCTACCACCCCTCAACAGACTACAGAGACCCAAACTACTACACAATTATACCCTATACGACCTGTCGTCCTCCAATCCGCAGAGTCCTGTTCGACAACGACTGCCCCCGAAGGCAATGACAGTGATGGTGCGGCTGTGGCCTCTGACACTAGCGTTTCCTCGTCGGGCGCTCTGTCTAGCAAACCTATTTTGACCAAGACACCAAGTATCGTTCGTGGATTTTCGCCCTCGCAGATATCGTCGTCTTACCGATCAAGCACTCGTCTCGCTGCTGCGGAACAGAATTCTGAAACCAATAAAATGACGTTCCAGCAGAAACTCGCCCCGAGCAAGCGCAAGGGTGGCATGTTCACTCTCGGTGGATCTTCTGGTGATGATGAAAGCTCATTCGAGGAGCGCATGACGCCCAATCCTCACCGCAGCTCGTTATCAGAAGAACTGAGCCGCCAGCCTCCATCGGAAACTACACCTAATGGAGCCAGTTCTGCGAAAAAGGTTACTTCCTTCAAGGACGAGGTCGAACATAATACGATCAAACCTATTAAGGAGCGTGTCTACGAGGACGAGGACGCAATTGAAACAGATGACACCGAGGAGGAGCCTTCGGAAAGCGCGATCGAAGATGAAGACGAGGAAGACTGGGAGGACTCGGTGACGGAAAGCGGACAGTCGAGTGTAGATGACAAAGAGCTATTCCAACGCGTTGACTCGAGACCAAATCTAGTATCGAGACCGTCTCTCTTGACCATGATGATGCACCAGCCGAGTAAGATGGGAATGCCGACGAGGTCGACGCCTGCTTTGCAGCGGTCGTCGCGTGTGACACCACCAAATGGGCCAGACGCCGCAGGCTCTCCAGATGACGGCGAGAACCTGACAATGAAGGGCCGCGATGTGCCGCGATCGAAGCCGATTATTGTGAAACCGACCGCACAGGGCTCGGGCGCACATTCCCCTCGCACAACACGACGTAACATGCTCGCAACAGAATTGACAGAATCGCTACGAAGGCATTTGTTGTGGGAGCGACAGCAAAAGAACACAACAGCGACAGCAGTGTTTAAGCGCCGTCATACGACACATGACATGGCGAATCTCAAAGAATATCCAGGACCAAAGGCAACAGAAGGGGGACAGCGCGGGACTGGCGACGGCAGCGCTAAAGATGCCTCCAAGAACAGCTCGTGGAACAACTATAACGAATACGGACCATGGGAATATCACGTTAAGGGATGGTAATTCATATCCAGTGTACGAGATAGAGCAAGCATTGGGCGGCGTTTTTTAATTTTCTTTTTACTTTCTTTCCTTCTTTACGCATTCCCTCTTTATGCATTGCGAGGGTCGGCTGTTTGCATTACATTGATCGCCCGTCCAAAGGACATGGCCTGTATGCCTTTGTTTTTTTTGTTTTCTATTTTTGTATTCACGTTTTTGATCACGACTAGATCCGACTGCTTGTTTATGACTGACTATGACTATGATCATGATGGCATAGTTCCGAAAATATGTGGTATGTCCTGTTTTTTTGCTTTCTCTGCCTGTCGATTCTGATACCACTATGTTTGTCTGTTTTTCTATCCTTTTATTTACGGGGCTGGTTGAGAATAAAAGTGATTCATTAATACCTTTGTACTTGAAAATAGTTAATGGTTACATCATACACATATTCTGGAAACGAACCCCGTTTGACATAACAAAGCTTAGCATGACAGACACGTCTAGAATGTTAGTGTCGTGGTAAGTTGAGTATTTCAGCTGTGTGACCGTGGCTCATTTCAGACAACTGGAATATCACAAGCGCTTACCGCGGTTCCCATCCTCAGACTGTAGTCCTAGTTACTAGTTACTTAGGTACAATAATAGAGTTACATATGTACGACACCTCGGAGCGTAGATAGGTTTTTACGAGCTTTTTGCACGAACACGTTACTTACCTGCCTATACAGGCAAGTGAGAGATTGGATCATATGAACGGGTCTGAAACGCGGGAGCTGCCGTTATTTCTATTCTTTTTTTCTCAGTTTAAATAGAAAAAGAAAAGAAAAAATGGAGTGTGGAATTTCGATTGGTTAGATACTGATACGTACTACTATATGACATTTTAATTTTGTCGCCTCTTCTTTGTTTTCTTTTTTTGTTGTCGTAGGTAAAATCACGCGCTTCGGCGAATTGCGCTTTTTCCCTTTTAATTGCGGTTGGGATTTGATTTGCCATCGCTCTGTTCGTTTATCGATCTAGGTGTTCGGCTCTGCTAGTTACACGTGAGAATGTGATTCTATCATCCTTGATAATATTTATTTACGTATATACGTAAATAATACTATTGATATATAGGCTCCGATGAGGGGAAAGGCCTAGATCTGCACATTATGTAGTTAGGAGATAGTAGATATCATATACATATGGGCTGCACAATCATGCATACGAGTCCCAAGCTGGACTAGGTTGGAAAGCCATATTAGAGGTGGTGTGCAGGAAGGAAATACGGCGGTTTGCCTTATTCCAGCTTACAATTTACCTGCATCCTTAATTGTAGCATGCTATAACTGGGGCGTGATATCCGCACCCGGATTTTACTAAAAACACCCGGCTAGTAAAAAGTTTTACGAAACTCTTACACATACAATTTGTTAGTGGTAAAATTCAATTCCTATTTTTCCCAACTCCAAATTACTAAGCATTCAACTCCTTGATAACATACTACTAAGAGGCCTCGTCAATATACCAGGCCTCGTTAACGTATAATAGGCCTCGTCAATGTACTGCCTCATTAGTATACTAGATCTTATTGATATACTAATAGGCCCCCTTTTAGGTTATATAGACCATATGGCTAGTATGAAGCCTTTTAGTCCGTTAATGAGGCCTACTATGCGTTAACGAGGCCTACTATGTGTTGACAAGGCCTGGTACGTTAACAAGGCCTAGTATGTTGACGAGGCAGTATATTGATGAGGCCTACTATACGTTAACAAGGCCTGGTACGTTAACAAGGCAGTACGTTGACGACGCAGTACGTTGATGAGGCAGTATGTTAACGAGGCCTAGTACGTTACGGAGTAAAATTAATGCCTTAGGCCTTCAGAATTCCAAGCTTAATATATAAGGCATCAGCTATGCTTAGAGTATAGTTATTAAAGTTTTTGCAACTAGCACGAAAGCTAAGAATTTCTTTGTGAAATTGCTCGTAATTCAAACTAACCTTTAAAGGTATAGCCGGGTGTTTTTAGTAAAATCC
>JAMAFX010000387.1:0-19347 GCA_023625875.1 Trichocomaceae sp. PYS4502 | reverse complement strand
TTCCGTTCATAGTACGAATCGATAGCGTACACCTACGGCGTACGATGATTCGTAGGATTGCTGTTCAGACAATAACAAAGTAGCCGCGTAAGCACCGACGAGGAGCATTGACTGCCCAACAACAGCAGGAAAAAGGGTCTCCTCAAGCTTGCTTCGTACGAAGATGATCATTACCACCGCCACGAAGTGGAGTCGCGCGATGTTGAATGCTCGCAAGTCATGTTCGCCATGAACAAAGAAACCCCAATGAGCCAAGACAACGAGCGCTCCCGCAACAAGCAGGTATATTGACAACATATTGCTGGCAACTGCTTTAATGGACTTCGGGGAATATTGATAAACGGGTTTCGTATGTCTCTATGACTGAGTGTTATTCTCTATATCTCGTTTCTTTGAAAAGCGATAGCTATCGGTGACCACTGGGGACCGTCCATTTGAACTAACCATGGTGACAGCCTTGACGCTGGTGATGATCAGCACCAGGGCAGCCTCCTATCAAGCCAGCGGTTGCACAGGGACAGAGCCCTTTGGGGTCCAAATTTTTCAAGGCCTATCGCAGCCCTACCATACCGCCAGAGGAAGATACATATTAACCCCCATGGTCTCCCTGGAATGTGCACCTCGATTGCCGACCACCTGCAATCTATACCTGACTTACGCCATGGTCGAAAGCGAGATTGATTACGTGCTCACACGTGACATTCTGGATAATAACAGGTTGAAATAATATTCTAGTACGTTATGGTCGCAAGGAGGCTGATCAATGCACTAGGCTCAACCTCCAACATTACCTCTGGATAGAGCTGTTCCAGTACCATCTCCATCCATCGGTGGTTATTGACAACTCGTCGGCCCTGCGTATCGCTGATGTCGGCACTGGTACAGGGTAAGACACGACCGTTTAACGAATCAGATTAAGCTGAGTCCTACACTAGCATATGGCTTACAGACCTGGCCCGACGCCTTCCTTGCACAGCATTCATGGATGGCCTCGACGTCTCGTTTGAAGCTGCGCCGCCTGCGGGTTGCCTGCCCCCGAATGTTACATTTCACCAGTACGATATTAATTCCGACGCTCCGGACTCTCTCCGAGGCACATATGACATCGTGCATATCAGAAACTTCTCCCTCGTCTTGAAAGACACTCAGATTGAACGGGCAATTCGGAACCTCATGCAACTTCTCAGTGAGCGCCCCCTTTTCCCTTTTATTGCGTTTGCTTTTTCTTGTCTTCGAATTCACTTGCTTTGCCAGATTCCATTCCTGACCACAGCCCCACTTAAAACAAACAGAACCTGGCGGCTACCTCCAATGGGGCGAGCCCGATATCAGCTCACTGCGCATCGAGCAAACTGCCTCCAACGCCGATCTCAGGGCCCTCAACGAGCTGACCAAACTGACACTCGGAATGGACGCAAGGCTATGGCCTACATGGGTCCCCTCCCTGCCCGAGCTGTTTGAGAGATGCGGACTCAGCGACGTCCAGGCCGATATCAAAGACGCCCCACCATATTTGGCTCTCGCCAACCAAGAGTGTAACCTGGTGATACATGAGTTGATTGTGCGGAAGACGCGCAGTACGGCTGTTGGGGAGAGGTTGGCGGAGCTCATGCCCCGGGTTGTGCGGGAGACAAGGGCGGGCGCATTCTGGGCTTTTACGCGATGGACTGTTGTTGGACGCAAGCCTGCATGATAACTTAGCGAGGCCTAGAAAATAGGCTGTTTGCCCGTTTATGTCTTTTAGTGGGGAGGGGGAAGCTGGTTTCTGCGTACCGAACAAGAAAGAAAGCAGATGGAAGGGGAATGTCAGATTATGGTTCTCTGAGGCCTCGTGTTCAAGACTAGTCGGAGACCGAAATCTTCATGGGCAAGATCGCAAGAGCCTAGCTAGATTTAGTGCAAGTAGTGCATTATTTGTTGATCACCTCGATTCTATTAACTAATGCCCCCTACTGCTCCTTCGTTTCCCTGCTTGCAACTGTATGCAGAATCTCCACCACCTTCCCTGTCATCGTAGCATGCGCACAATGCCCAGCTTCCAACTCAAACGTCTCGACCCCTCTTCCTGCAGCCCGTATGCCCGCCACCATGGCGTTCTGATACGCAACTGGCATCAACCTATCCTGCAAGGTGAGGATATACGACACTGGTATGTCCATCCAGGCAACCGCCTGGATCTCCTGATATATCCCCTGCCCATTCCAAGGTCTCAGCCGCGCCACGTAAGACTCCAGCTCCTCCTCCGAGAGACCCGGCCCAATCATGCGCTCCCTAACCTCGCGATACTCGACCGTGCCATCGTCTGCAATAATAAATGCATCAAGGAGAAACTGCTCGCGGCCTGCGGCCTTGGCGAGGCCGAACATTGATGTACCTTCCGTAAGGGCGTGGGCGCACATGTAAACCAACCGTACGACACCGCCGGGCAGGTCCGATTCCTTGCGTGTGTTGGTGTCTAATCCGGCTAATGCGTTGGTACCGACCTGTCCGCCGTAGGAATGCATCAGGACCACGAGTCTGTGGCCTGCGTCGGCGAGAGATTCGACATAGCTGCGGATATGGTCGCTGTCAGTGTAGAGGTCCGAGTTTGGTGGCCGGGCACCGTTCATAGAGAGGAGTCTGGGAACTAGCACTTCGTAGCCGAGAGCTCGAAGGCCTGCGGTAAGGCCGCTGTAGTGGGTGGCATTGTGCCACGCTCCATGTACGATGACGATCGTGGGTTTGGGGGAGGAAGGAACGTTAGCGCTGGCCATGCCAAAGAAAACTGAATGGTTGTCGATAGAATATACAGAGGTAGTATGCCGACAAAAGTGCTGTTGTTGAGAATAGCAGTGAGCTAGGAAAGGTGGGAGTGTCGGTGACAGCGAAGGGGCGTGTCTATTAGATAATGGAGGTTTGCCGTAACTAGCAGAGCGAGGACTTGAAGTTGACGTACTAGCTGCAGCGCGTTCGCACGAATTACATGGCAATGGGGCGTTCTACTGTGTAGTACAGCGGTAACAGCAAAACAGGGTCTAAGGCACAAACACGAAGCGGCCTAATGAGCCTGACAATATGAAGATATCTTGATTCCTAAGAACTAAGGGGATGCGGGTGGTGAGGTGTAGTTATGCTACAGCGCGCGGATAAAATAGGCAGGATTGCTATGCCGACGGGTTCACACACCAACTAAGTAGACAGATCATAGGTATTTCCTGTTAGCAGTCCACCGACTTGATCTAATGCCGGTCCTATGACTCCTATCTGACCTGTCATACCTGCCACCATGTCGGAACTCCGACTTGGAGTTCACTCACGTAAGAATCAGGTTCCCTGTACTGGCTGTACATAGTATTGCTTCTTTTCTCAAGCTTCAGTCTCTGTATGTTAGCAACAGTACCTTTGTTAATGAAGATTGAAGACGCCGAATAACCTTCTGCCATATTGATACTTCCTCCTGTCCAACTCTTGAATTGACCTCCCATTGTAATTGTCGGATTGCTGGGTTTACTTCAGGCCAATCCTGAATAGTAGCTTACAAAGATGGTAAAAGAAGAAGTGACTAGCTGGCCTTCAAGATGGAGAGGCCGATCTTTCTGCCTTGTTGGATATCCGGACTATCTCACAGTAATTGAGCGGGAATATCAGGGTAAAACGTATGGCATAGAAAATATTTAACAAGACGTGCGTCAGGGTTTGCTCTCGCTCTGACGCTGACGTTAGCTACTCATTGGTCGGCAGATTCAACCTCCCATAGTTGGTAAAATCCTGGCCGATTAAAGCACACTGTTCTTTTCTTAGTTCTCCGCGTTAGAACACTAAAAGACTTCGAACTGAATATTACTAGGTCCTAACTAATGAAATCCTAAGCTTGGGAAGAGAGGAAAAAAGGAAGGTCTAAGCTACAGACAAGTTGATATGACCTCAAAGTCCTTAAACTTTCTCTCCGTTACGGGCTAGTCCCGCCTGATGCTCACTATAAGGGCATGCTCGAATAGAAAACATCACATGAGGAAAGGAAAGAGAAAGAAAACAACAGGTTCTTCACGCGCATACAATCTTATATAGGCAAGGGGAATTGGGAGCTTCTGGCAGGCTTTTCTCTATGAATAGCTTCATGTCCGAGGTTGCCGAACAATTGTGGAGAGCGTTATTGTCAATATCCGTGAGGGCTTCGCCCGAACATGCTCATGAGATCAGCTCATAATATTCTTGTAGAATATCAAAGAGCTAATAATGGATAGCTAAAGACTAGTTAGTTAGTTAGTTAGATTTGATACTGGTTAAAGCTAGCTAAGTTCTAGAAGCCGCTATCTGTCGTAAACCGATGCTTTTCAAGCGTCTAGATCAGAGTAAACTCGTCACTGAACAGCGGTTCAATGGTATTCTGATAACGAAAGGGCAGGTTGCCTAAGAGATATTCAAGATAGCTGATAGTTTCAAATGATCTATGAGTAATAGTATACTCAAGGTTAAACAGTTAGTTCAAGACGATAGAATAAAGCTAGATACATGGTAAATGAGCGTCCTTATATATCCCATCGTCAATCATACCGATCAGTCCATTGCCCCATCTAGATGGTGGAGATGTATTCTTGACTCTCCCGAGTCCGGAGAATATAACCCTTGTTCGGATCGACGCCGAAAATGTTTAACGAGGTTAGGAAGAGTGGGTAAACAAGCACAGATTATGCTCAGGTTGGACTCCACTGCCGTCCAAATACCTGCAATGTAAAGCGTATCTGTCCAAGGAACTGTTAGCCTGGTGAAAGTGACTCTCTTCCGATGGCCGCGGACTTACAGGTTATGTTATCAGTTTGGGCCCATGACAGGTAATAGACGCGCACAATGCTCGCGACACAGACACTGCAAAAGAATATTGTATTAGCCAGATCCGTCCATGGGTACCAAATGGAGGCTCTCACAATCCACCCAGAGCAAAAACACCCGAGAGCAAGATTTTGCGGCGGCGGCTCATATGTAGGCCCCATACCAATGGCTGGGGCATGCACAGTACAGTAATGTCATATACTATGTTGATGATGCCCATGGCCATCCAGAAGGCCTGGTTGTTGATACTCGTGTGAGGTAACCACGATTTCCACTGCGCCTGAACAGGATTATATGCGAAAATAAGCCCGAATATACATGACAGCCAATATCCCACAATAAACCCGCCCATGACCCAGGTCGCGGACATGAATGTTTCCGAAATGGTGAAAATGCGACGATAGAAGAGAAGAACCGATATTTTAGCCAGGGATATCGTCGTGTTGTAAAGGCAATCGTTCGCGAGCAAAATCTGATGCAAATTTCAGAAAAGAATGTTTTATGCATAGTCGTTGATCACGAACCTTACTGCGTCGCTCGAGAGTTATAGGGTCATACTGTGTGATATCCCAACCGCTCCGGCCAACAGTGCCGGTAAGCACGATAGTGGTTAGAGTGGCGTATGCGAATACCAAAGCTGCCACACAGACCCAATCGTCGGATTTTATTTTCATTGTGAGAATTCGCGAAGCCAGACGCAAGCCCACAAATACGGTCGCCAGGAAGGTCACCATTGCGGTGATTCCCATGGAGAGCCGAGACTTGGGGCTGACCCCGCCGGGGAGCTGGCCTTTAGATTCCATCGCGATGGCGAAAGAATCTTGGGATCGTGAAGGCATATCAAGCCTGAGAAAGAATGATTGATCGACTACCCGGAGAAGAATGAGGAAACCTGCCCAGGTGAAAATATGTTCACCTGGGCGTAGGCGTACTATGCCTAATCTGGCAGGCGGACCAGTTCTGGTGGCCTGAGGCCCAACAAAGAATAAAGCGTTTACGAAAGAAATAGTTGATGAGACACTGTACAGAAATGAATAGCGGGTCTTAGAAGACAATGTACTTCTTATGGGCTTGACATGCAGTTTGAACTGTTGTAATATGAATGACTGACCTACAGCTGACTCTCTACAGTTTGAGTGTTAGACCCCTCTTGCTCCAGGAAGGGCTATCACTGTCTCGCACGGAGGCAATGGAACTTCCTTGTGCAACTTTCGGCGGTTCACCTGCACGGTCGAGCGGCGTTTGCTGACCCAAGC
This sequence comes from Trichocomaceae sp. PYS4502, assembly GCA_023625875.1. Lineage (NCBI taxonomy): Eukaryota > Fungi > Ascomycota > Eurotiomycetes > Eurotiales > Trichocomaceae > Trichocomaceae sp. PYS4502. Next base: position 13,282 of record JAMAFX010000387.1, on the reverse strand, counting down.
AGTGGTTGCAATTCCACCCAGCGCCTCAAGTCACGCTTACCGACTTTGATACGTCACAGCCATCCTGTTGTCAACTCGACCGTAATGATCCTCCACCTGTCATTCATAGCCACTCCCAGTTGCCAACTTCAGCCGTCTACGGGAATCCTTCGCCGTAAGTAATGTAGTCTGAATGGCAATGAGCATACATGCATTTACGGTAGATTACTTTCCCAAAGTGGGCATTACATGCCACCCATGCTAGACCACTTGCAGGGCGTCGCTCAGACGACACATAGCTATCACCGTTCTCGTCCCGCCCAGGTCTGTTGTAAGGAACTGACGATGAGAAGAAATCTGATTCTGATAACTAACTGAGAAACTAGAAATAAGGATAGAAAACAAGAGGACTGCTGATTTTTAGGACGAATCGATGGGCAGGATGAACTCCTTATAACCTTCATCCTACCAGAATGGGTTTTTCTAATCAGTACAGCAGTGACATCTCAACATAGCAAACGAAGTACCTTTGAAGGCACAAAGATGTGCACAAGAATTCCTAATCAATAAGGAAAGTGCGGCGCAAAGCTTGCAGAAACTAGAGCCAAACCGTCACAACCACAGGAGTTTAAATCCGCCAACCAATGAGAAGCAAGAGGATCTAACATAAGGGTCAGAGCGAGAGCAAACCCTGACATCTGTATTATCTCAGGGCTCTGGAGATGGGCGGCTGTCCACGTCAGGATCACCCCGGTTGCTACACGTACTCCGGGTACTCTGGGGGCCGGCAATGCGGTGGGGATACCCCCAAAGCAGTACTCTACATACAACTGGGAAACCTGGCAGCAAAACCCGCTGTGAGGAATCATGTTCTAATGTCGCATGTGGCTGCGGATCTATGCCGGGTGGTGGGGTTGTTGAATGCCAGCATCTTTCACAGTCAGTATGTGCAACCAACCCAGTTCTGCCCGTTCTGCTCATCACTGCTTGTGTTCAAAATGGTGATTTGACAGGCTGAACCTCCGAGCCACATGAATGGAGGAAGGATGCTTACACTTTTTTCTTGTTGACGCTCAGGGAAGGGACAAACACAGGTGGTGTGTATTCTTCTCCAACCTTGCTTCTCGAACTATAAATGTTTTGAACATACCATCTATTGACGACATACCGATTCCGTAGCTTATTATATTTTGGCTGATACCATATGATGCTGCACCTAAACAACGAGCCCACCAGCCCGAACGATCGTCAGTTTGAGCGCAATGCCGGGTCTAAGGCCATTGCTATTGTTGGCCTTGCATTCAAGTTCCCTCAGGGCGCAACTACTTGCGATAGCTTCTGGAAGATGATTTATGAAGCGAGGTCGACGAGCAGTGATTTTCCGCAAGACAGGTTGAATGGCGAGTCATTTTATCACCCAGATGAAGCCCGGCAAGGGTCGGTGTGTACCAGCAATCTAACCCAACTGATCATATAAGAAATCACTAAATCATTAGATTCCTGTACGCGGGGGCAACTTCATCAAGGGCAACCTTGCTGCGTTTGATGCGCCCTTCTTTTCAATCACACCCGGCGAGGCAGCATGTATGGACCCTCAGCACCGCTTGCTGCTGGAAACGACATTCCACGCGTTGGAGGATGGTAAGTGGAGGTTATCCCATGCTGTTGGTTGAACTGAAAGACGGAATACTGACGCAAAACAGCTGGCATCCCACTAGCCAAATGCTCGGGCTCGGATACGTCAGTCTATACCGGATGTTTTACAAACGATTACCTCAGTATCCTAGAACAAGACTACGACCTGGAACAGAGGCACGCAGCGGTGGGGATTGCTCCCTCCATGCTGGCGAACCGCATCAGCTGGTTCTTTAATTTCAAGGGGACCTCAATGAATATAGATTCGGCGTGCTCCAGCAGCCTTCTTGCTCTTCATTTAGCATGCGAGGACCTTCGCTCTGGATCTGCTTCAATGGTATGCCCCCGGTTGATGCTACACAAACCGTCTGCAGGGGCTATTGCTAATGCTGCACGAAAGGCTCTGGCGGGCGGAGCGAATCTTGTCTACCACCCAAACTTCATGAAGGTCATGTCTGGTTTTAACTTTCTCTCACCAGACAGTCGCTGCTGGAGCTTTGATGAGAGGGCAAATGGATATTCGCGTGGCGAAGGGATTGTGATGATTGCCCTGAAACGCCTCGACGATGCAATACGGGACGGCGACACTATTCGTGCTGTTATTCAGGCGACTGGTACCAACCAGGATGGCCGGACGCCTGGTATCACGCAGCCAGATTTGGAGTCACAGGTTTTGTTAATGAAGCGCACATATCAGCAGGCGAAGCTTGAAATGGGCCCAACCCGATTCTTTGAAGCCCATGGAACTGGGACGGTCATTGGGGACGTTACCGAAGCCAACGCCATTGGGCAGGCATTCCAAGCCTCTCGAACGGAGAATGACCCACTATATATCGGGGCCGTCAAAGCGAATATTGGTCACCTAGAAGGTGCCAGTGGATTGGCCGGGGTCATTAAGACAATCCTTGTGCTGGAGAACGCGGTCATTCCACCAATTGCTGGCCTTGAAGTGCCTAACCGGCGGATTGACAGTCGCAGTTTGCGTATTCATGTGAGCTTCTATGAAAGCATAGAGCCTTGTCTGGATACTGTAAGTTTAGAAACAAGCTGATCTACGTTAGTTACCTACCAAACCGACTCCTTGGCCAACAAGCGGCCTTCGGCGCGCATGCGTAAGCACCCAGCCCAGTTATTGTTATCCTACTTTTTATCCTTTTCCAGATCGAAATAACTAATATACCCCCTCTAGGTCAATTCTTTTGGATTTGGAGGTACGAATGCTATCGTGGTGTTAGACGATGCATATAATTATCTGCAGCTCCATGGTCTTCAGGGCTATCACCGCACGCAGCAGACTCCCCCTGAGGGCTTGTTGAGTAAGGATAGCCTTGTTTTCACTACTATATGCAGTATACCATCTCTTTCCTCAAGCCTGGCGCGTGTCCGTGAATCTGAACGAATACACCCACCGAAAAAGCAAACATTGCTCGTTGTGTCCGCTGCAGATAAGCAAGGAGCAGGTAAGCTAGCAGTTGCGTACCGTGACCATGTTGAAAACGGGCAGTGCGACGTACCTGCCGTGGCGTACGCATTACATACGAGAAGGACTTTATTCCCGTGGCGGTCATTCCTTGTTGTCGACGAAAGCACCAATGGGCTCTCGGTGACTCTGTCCGACCCAGTCAGGGCTCATGACAACCTCGGAATAGCTCTTATATTTACCGGGCAGGGAGCGCAGAATCTCGGAATGGGTAGTGAGCTGTTTGATTTTCCAGTCTTCCGGAAGTCCATTGATAGTTGCGGCGAGTACCTGCGAGAACTGGAGTGTCCCTGGTCATTAGACAGGTTCCTGATATCCCGACCTGATGGTGAACAATGCGATAGCAGCGCGATTGAGAGCCCCGCATACAGCCAACCTTTGACAACATGCCTCCAGATTGCCCTCGTTGATCTTTTGGAGAGCATGGGGCTTGTCCCGTCCGTCGTCATCGGACATTCCTCTGGCGAGATTGCCGCAGCATATGCTGTCGGCGGGCTGTCCCGATCAAGTGCGGTGCGAGTCGCCTATTACCGTGGTATGCTGACGGCCCGGTTAGCGGAAGAAAGCAATAACATGTCGATGATGGCCGTCGGTCTATCTAGAGATGATGTTGGACGGTATCTCGACCGTATCAGAGAAGCGAGTAAAGGCCCGTTGGAAGTCTCGATTGGGTGCGTCAACAGTGCGCAAAGCGTGACGCTGACGGGCAACATTCAGCAACTAGAACTTCTACAGCAATTGCTTGCGGCAGACTCGGTTCTTGCGCGCCGCCTGCGTGTCCCTGTAGCATACCATTCTCCCCACATGCTACCCATTGCTGAGGAATACCGAGCTGCCGTCCAGAATTTGAAGCCACGGCGGCAGAATGAGGCTATTGCCACAATGATCTCGTCAGTTACGGGTGATATCGTGGTTAACCAGACACTCTGCAACGCGGATTACTGGGTGAACAATCTGACGGGGACAGTCGAGTTTGAGCGGGCTCTGGCCAAGTTACTCTCACCGCACATCAACCAGCGACAACCTCAGGCAGCAGCTGGAAATTTTCCTCATGTTATTCGCGTCTCTCACCTGCTTGAGGTTGGCCCGCATAATGCCCTGGAAGGCCCAGTGGGTGAAACAATTCGCACGGTACTGGCGAAGCCGGATACTAGGCCACAATACGTTCCGTTACTGCGTCGGGGGCAGAATGCCCATACATGCCTACTGGTGGCTCTAGGCAAACTACACAGTGCGGGACACTCGGTTGATATCCTTACGGCCAACAGTGCTTCTCTCATCGACGGATGTCGGAAGCCTATGGGCATACCCTCAGATATGCCAGCCTACTCCTTCAACCATTGTAAGTCCTACTGGAATGAGGGGCGTCTCAGCAAGAATTTCAGGTTTCGATCCACACCGCGTCATGATATGCTGGGCAGTCGTGGTCTCGACTGGAACGAACATATCGCGCAGTGGAGGAATATACTACGGGTAAGTGAACTACCGTGGTTGCAGGACCACCAAGTAGACGGACAGACGGTGGTTCCAGCTACTGCAATGGTGGTTATGGCTGTCGAGGCTGTGAGACAGTTATTAGACGCCAGTATCAAAATCTACAGCATTGATATTAGGGACGTAAACTTTCTGCATGCCATGAGGTTCAGGCACGCGACTGACGAGCTAGAAACGCAGTTTACGTTATCCGCAAAATCGCAGCCGAGGGACGGGGTGTGGTTTGAGTTTAGGCTGTTTGTCATTGATAGTGAGCAGTATGTGGAGTGTTGTCGAGGATCTGTACGGGTTAACTCTGGAAGTTATTCAGAGGGACCACGGAGCTTGATCATGGCCAGTGGCGAGGACACCCAAGCTTGGATGTCGAGTGTTTTGAGCGGCTGTATACGATCAAAAAACCCTTATGGCGCATGGAATCAAAGTGCTGTACGATATGGCCCCCGTTTCCAGAATCTGAAGCAGCTGCGGGTTGGCAGTAATGGCGAGGCTACTGCTTGTTTAGAGATGGACAAATGGAAATCCAATCCTGAAACGGATGTTTCAACTGCGAAGTATGTCATTCATCCTTGCACCATGGATGGACTCGCGCAACTCATTGCTCCTGCGTTGAACGAGGCCTACGGGAGGCTGCCAACATTTCTTCCTACCGGCGTCGCGAGTGTATATCTTGACTGCCAGGAGCTCTCACAAATTTGCGGGGACGGAATATATGCGGTAGCGCAATGTGATACACCCACTAATCGAGGAATTACCTCGACTATTGTTGCAGCTACGAGAAATTCCGAAAAGCCCGTCATCGTCATTCAGAGACTCGAAGCAAGGTTTGTTGACGCCTTTGATACTGAGGAGGGCGACGCACGCGCAGATTCCCTATGCACGAAATTGCTGTGGCGTCCTAGCATTACGATGATGAATGACGAACAGGTACGAAAAAGCATGCTTTCCGAGAGGCCAAAAGAGGAGGGATGGCTAGTGGAACATTTTCAAGCCATGAATCTCGCCATACATTGCTTCATCGAGGAAGCGTTAGCATATGTAGGTAACCCTCCAACGTTGGGCGTCCCCGCACACCTTCAACGATATACATTGTGGATGAAACACCGGCAGCAGATCCCTGCCAAGCGATGTTCGAGGGAGGCTGTCCAATCTCTACTGGCCGATGAAAAAAACCGCCAGCGTCTCATTAGCAGGGTAGAGAGCTCTGGGCCAGAGGGCCAATTGTTCATGCTTGTTGGGCGAAACCTGAAAAGCATTCTGTCCGGAGAAGTGGATCCACTGGAGTTGATATTCCGCGACGGTCTAGCAGATAGATACTACGAGCAGGTCTTAGCGAACCCGCACCACGCGCACCCCGTTGCAGTCTATCTCAAACATCTCTGTTTCGGAAATCCGGCGATGAGGATTATTGAGATAGGTGCTGGCACTGGGGGTATGACGCTCCGCAGCCTCGAGGCCCTTGCGTCCGACGGTCTTATGAAGTGCGCAAGATATGATTATACCGACATCTCACCGGTTTTCTTCGCCCGAGCAGAGGAGAGATTCCAAGAGTATACTGGAGTCCTTCATTTCTCCCCCTGCGATATTTCTCAAGACCCTGGGATTCAGGGGTTTGAACTGGCTAGCTACGACTTGGTCATAGCTTCTCATGTGCTTCATGCGACTCGGAAACTCGACGAGGCCATAGCCAATACCCGCAAATTCCTCAAGCCCGGTGGGAAGTTGGTCCTGCTGGAAACAATGGAGCCAGACACTTTGCACTTGGCGTTCGGGTTCGGGGTGCTGAAGGGATGGTCAGATTGCCTGCATTATGAGGCTCGTTCTGAATTTAGTCCTTGCATCACAACAGCCCAATGGGATCAGCGATTAAAAGCGAACGGCTTCTCTGGCGTTGACATTGAGGTTCCGGGCCAGGAGAACGATGAGTACCGGTACAGCAGCATTATTGTATCCACAGCTGTTGGTGTGGATGGGCCAGAGATGGATTCTCTCTCGGACGTGGCGCTTGTCATCAACGCTGATATTCAGTATCAGTCGGATGTTGCAATTGCAATCAACCAGGCTCGGTCGTGGCCTGTCGTCAGCCTCGCCGATGTTGCCACAACTACCCTCCGCTCAACCATGCTGGTATTCCTCATTGGTCTGCATGATGCCGTGCTGGAGGGCATATCACGAGACACATATGAGATACTCAAGGCGGCCCTGAGTGCGACCAAGAATATACTGTGGGTGGGCCAGCCACTCACCGAAGAGGATAAGCCATACCAACATCTTGTGGAGGGACTGGGGCGGGCATTGGCATCTGAGGAATACACAAGGAAGTTTGTGACACTGCTGGTTGACCAATCTGATACCCAACGCCACATTACAAGTTACATCCCAAGGTTGGTTGAAAGAATTGAGCAGTGCTCTGTAGATAATCTTGACGCCAATTATATGGCCTCAAACGGTATACTTTTTATACCGAGAGTGTCCGATGACAGCGCCGCAAACCAGTGGCTTGCCCAGGCGTCAAAGTCTCATCGCACGAAGGACGTCAAGTTGTCCTCAGTGACTAGAGCAACTCTGTGTCTTGGCCCACCAGGCAGCCACCAAACGCCAAGGTATGTTGAGTATGGACAGGAGTCACTGTCCCTGGGTAAGGACGAAATCATCGTCCGCGTGGCTGCCTTTGGGCTCACACTACGTGATTACCTTGCTTCCTCCGGGCAGATAGACGAGCTCAACATAGGATCGGAATGTGCCGGCGTTATAGCAGACGCTGGATCGGAGACAGGGTATGCACCAGGAGATCGTGTCCTCTTGATCGGCACACAGCTTGCTCGGACACACGTTCGGACTAAGGCAGGCTACGCTGTATCATTGCCTGATAAGATGTGCTTTACGGAAGCCGCTTCGTTGCCGACTTGTCTCTGGACGGCATACTATACTCTTCGTCATGTTTCTCGGTTGGACCAAAATGAAACTGTCCTGGTTCTTGATGCATCCAGTTGCGTGGGCCAGATGATAGTTCAGCTAGCCATTGATCGAGGCGCTCGCGTACTGGTAACAGTCGACACACCAATCAAAAAGGAATTTATGTGCAAAACATTCGGTTTGCCCAGGAATCATATTCTTCTCGACGACGATGCCTTGCTCGTGAGTGCAGTCCGTCACATCACCAATGGCCAAGGACTTGACGTGCTGATCGGGTGTCTGGATGACCATGACCTATCCGATCTCTCAGGTTGCCTTGGCCCTGGCAGTCGCGTGGTGGACCTCGGCCCCCAGAGTACTAAGGGGTTGAACCTCACAATGTCTACGTTCGCAAGCAACATTTCTTATTCGTCCATCGACATGATAGAGATCCTTGACAAGAAGCCTTTGACTGCACAACGGTTCTTCCGTGAGGCCATCAAATACTATCTTGAGAGTGACTTGAAGCCCCCTCAGCCATTGCATGCCTTCGCTGCTGGAGATACACAAGCAGCATTGGATTCTTTCCGTTCGAGAGAGCAGGTGGGAAAGCGAGTGATCGAACTTGCAGATGGCAGCTTAATCCGCGTGAACCTCTTATCGAAACCGCTTTACACCTTTGACGCCCACAGTACGTATGTTATTGCTGGAGGTCTTGGGGGAATAGGACGGTCTATCGCGCGCTGGATGGTAAGTCGGGGGGTGCGCAACTTGGTTCTCCTCTCGAGGTCTGGCGTATCTACAGACGCAAGACAAAATCTCATTAAGGAGCTCGAGGGGCAGGGTGTCATTGTTGCAACACCGAAGGTGGATATCAGCAATGTTTCGCTGCTCGCCAATGTGTTCCAAAAGCTTGGGGAGGCCATGCACCCAGTGCGTGGATGTATACAGGCAAGTATGGCATTAAGGGTAAGCTTCAAGAGAACCTAAAACGAATCACTATTTTAACGCGCTACACAGGATAGCCTCTTTGCAAACATGACACACGAGGATTGGAGAGTCAGTATCAACTCAAAGGTCGCCGGCTCCTGGAATTTGCACAAAGCTCTGCCCCGAAATCTAGACTTTTTTATTCTTCTTGCCTCGCTCAATGGGATATTCGGAAATTGGTCACAGGCCAACTATGCGGCTGGTAATTCATTTCAAGACGCTCTCGCCCGCTACCGTGTTGCTCGGGGACAGAAAGCAGTGTCCATTGACCTAGGTGTCATGGTGAGCGATGGCGTGGTTGCGGAGAATGCCTCGCTGCGTGATTCGATGCGGCGTGTTGGCATTATAGCAGAACTCACTCAAGAACATCTACTAGGCTTGCTAGATCACTACTGCAATCCAAGCCTCCCCATAGCAACTCCGGATGATGCACAACTTCTCGTTGGCATCGAAAACCCCTCAGTACTCATGGCAAAGGGTCTCGATTTGCACCACTCAATCCGCAGACCAATCTTCAGCCACCTGTTCCAGAGGATGACACCTCAATCATCACAGTCTCAGGGACCGGAAGCGAATGCCCTGCAGAACCGTCCCGCCATCTTAAAGGCTGCTTTTGCATATCCTGGTCAACGGACTTCCCTTGTCCTCGAATGGACCTGCTCGAAAGTCAGCCAAGTCCTAGGTATACCCACCGCCGATATCAGTCCAGATAAGCCGATTCATACATATGGAATTGACTCTCTGATGGCAGTTGACCTGAAAAATTGGTTTGAAAGGGAAATTGGGGCCCGTGTTACGGTTTTGGATCTCATGGGGAATATAACTCTACAAGAGCTATGTGCAGCGGCAGCGCAGAGTAGTCAATATTGTTCCTAGTTTGCAAGAGAATGGCCTCTTTCTGACTTGTGTAAAGCTACGTATTAAACGCTGGCTTAGATTGGTGCTTGATATCATGTTCATTCGACCCTGGTAAAACATATATTTTCTCTGGTGTGACCATTAGTGAAAATGCGAGTTAACCTAACATCACCACCATATCCTACGAGCCTAATTATTTGGGCACTAGTAAAATGGATACCGGAAATTCCGTCCCTTCTATCAGAATTTTAATAACTTGCGTGGTTCGTGTAATATAACGCGTTGAAGTTGGGCTTTTTTGGATCGGATGGCCGAAATGGATTACTTAATCACGGTGTCCCATTTTTATCCTCAAATCTAAGCCCCTTTCGATTTAAATCCTCAACACTAAACCCTGTTGGGTAATAAGCCAACCTAAGCCCATTTCGGACAGTCATCCTCCTTAATGTGACAGATCTGAAGGTGGAGGTTTCAGACATCTCTCATAGCCCCTATTCTGTCTTCGTTCGCGATGCGATACTCACCTTCGTCGTTTAACTAGTAAATTGATGAACTTCTAATTACATCGTTCGTTATGGATCCACCAACCTCTTGTCCCCCAAAGCCCAATCGAGGTCGACCTCGAAAATACGCATCTACTGAGGAGAGAAAAGCGGCAAGGATAGCCCAGCAGCGGAATCAGCGCCAATCCGCTCGTGCTGCACAACGCGCCCAGCAATTCGATCAATATTATTCCACGGCGGCATCTCTGTCCACTGACATTCATGAACCTCCACCAACCTACTTTCCTCCAGAAGAACTCTCCATCGCCACTGAGGTTGAGCAACTTCTACCACCCCTCAGCCCTGAGCTTGGGCCATGGGAACCGTGTACTCTAGAAGTTTCGCATATGAATGATGAGCCGCTGCCAGAATCCACGCCTGATGTGAACAATGTGTCTGCCACAGACACCGTGCAAGCAAGTGCACAAAATGATACCAATCAAGTCAGCACTGGACCAGAGACGACTGAAAGGCCTATCCAAGTGGCCGAAATATTTGTGGATTCCGCTCACCACCAATCAGAGCCCTCTGCAACCAATGCAGCAGATCGCGTCCATGACCTCGCCCGGGTTCTCACTGATCAGCTCCAACAACACCATGGCTGCTGCCGCCAGTGCCACGAGCAGCAGGAGCGTGAACATGAAACACAGCATACCGAACATCCAGGCCTGGGAGGATACATGGACCGGGTTCAGGCAGATGGGGGATATCCGGACGTTCTCAGCGTGGCGACCGTGGCTAGACGTGAGGACAACCTAGCAGAGCAGACCAGCGCACAGCGAAAGCGTGAGATCTATACTGGAATTAGTTCAGCCGCGCCCGACGCTCGTCCAGTCCACCTCTGCCTTGCTACCGATCATATCACGGGATGTCTGCCTGGGGTGACTTTTGATGTCGATAGTGTGGTGGCTTTTGCGCACAGTCTTGCAGTGGCAAAACTTGGAGTCCGCTGGAACCCGACTCAGATGCCTGTCTCCGATCTTCGTTCAAGCCTGCACCTTGATCCTCTTCCCGTACACTATTTTGGAAGCGATGGCCGTGCTCATCACGTTCGGCGACCGGTGCATAAGATACCACATTACACGTTTGGTCGGTTTGTTGGATTTGAGGATCTCTCTCTTTACTTCCTGTTCCCGCGACTCTTCCGGGAGGAGCAGCAATCCAGCCGTCTCCGGGATGATGACTTTCGGATTTGGATGGACCAAGTACTCTTACCTGCAATCTACCAACATTACGACGGGTCTCTTGTTCAGCATTATCCGTCTAGCTTCGATCATAGCCGATTGAATGCCACGGCTCGGGGGGTCGAGATGCGCTCGCAGCGGGTGGATCCGGTCGCCCGCGAGCAGCTTCTATTCTATTTTCTCCCACCAGACGCACTCCCCCTCGTGTGGGCGAGTATTCAAGAGACCATCGAGCGCGCAGGGCTCCAGCAATTCCTGGACGTAACCATTCTCGTCCAGGGTAAAAACCTGAAGACACTGACCAAGGCTGACACGTGGGATGGCATGATGCAGCAGTTTGCCCAGCACTGGGACAACGCGATCGACGGATCTCATCTGTCTGACCATTCATACGTCGATATTGGGAAAGAGACCTGTCCTACTGGCCCTTCACGGGTTGGTGGTGTTGGTCTCCTGGCGTCGCGGCTCCGTTCCGGCCGGGAGGTTCTTGCAACGCCACAAACCCTCCTCTGGCGGCGATGCTGCTTGGACTCCTATGCCGAGTGGATGGTGAAGCAGTATCCTCCAGAATTCCCTCGCCCAAAGCAACAATTCTACCCGATCAGTCTACTTCACGACAGTGGTAGCCTGACATTGGAGACGCATCGATCCTCACCACAGCGGCAGGCGGGCCTCCTCTATACACAGTTATACTCAAGCGTCAAGGAAGTTTTTGCGGCGGGGGATGTCTACCCATTTACAAACCCCTCCCTGGAGACGTTGGCATTGGATCCGCAGCTACGCAAAACCTGGCAGCACGTCGGGGGCGGTCTCAGTCATGACCCCATTGCGTTGATGCGGGCGTATCTCAACATGAAGCAGCGGTGCCATGCTGCCCTGCAAGGATCAGATATGAAAGTCTTTGGTCTTCGCGAGGAACACCGCATCTCACTCCGTCTTTTCAACGCGATCGACCACGAGCTCCGAGAGCGCAACCTCCATCAATCGAGACTGCCGGGGGTTTCGTCTGAAGTTGAGCCGTTTTACTCCCTCCCGACCTCTACCCTTCTCTTCTGGTTCCACTGGAATATCAACAAGTTTTGCGTGGGGTTTGAGAGCGTCTATAGCATCAATGACCGTCATTTTGTCACGTGGGAACATACTCGGGTTATGATGATGTTTCTGCGTTGCCTGCAATTCTCATACGCGGGTGGCCTGTTGCAGCGTGTGTCTGGCTGCTGGCGGGATGTTTGGTTTCGGCCTGATGCTCGGCGGACAGACGGTCTTCGGCGGTGTGAAGGTTTAGGGTTCAAACGGAATATGGAAGAGTACGGATATGCCTGGTTCTTGGACAAGGTGAGCTGGGATACTATGACCTTCCGCCAACCATCCGCACCGTACATGATGTTCAACAGCCCTTCGATGCAGGCGGCGTTCCACGCACGGTATGCGCAGATTCGAGACGTCCGCCTGGACTTTCTACGGGTGCACCAAGCACACCGGTGGATGGAAGAATTCAGCTCAATTCCCCCCTGTCTAGATCTTCTGGAAGATTTCTTACGACAGCTGTCTCTCTGTGTGTTTCGGAAAGATGTGTTTTTGCAGGTCAAGCGACTCTTGCATCCGGACCATGCTTCCCGTGCTCTAGCTGGCGAGGTTCCTTTAAGTTATGATAGCATCACGGATGTATTCATCGAGGGCGCCCAACCGTTACAGCTTCTTGACCAGCGTCGGATCGCAGTGAAGAGTGTTGACACCATCTTTGCTTGGCTTTGGGAATGGAAAGACGGCCGTTATGATCGAAATGGGTGGAAGGACAAGCCATATCGCATGGTGTATCAGCAAAGCTTTGAGGCGATCAACCAAATCATGGGCAAGGATAGAGCGCGAGAGTGGAAGAAAGCCCTGAAAACGTCATTCCTTCAGAGTCACTGGCTACTTCCATACCCACATAGCAATGGATTTATGCGCAAGTCCAAAGACACAGGACAGGAGGTATGGTGGTCCAACTTCAATGCAGGACTGTATGAACACTACCGGCAATGGTATGGTGTCTCACGAGTGGGTGACCTCTTCCCTGCCGAATACATAAAGCACCATCCAACGACTGGCTGGGGCCGCTCTTATGGCGCAACCCGGTACATGGAGAATGCCGTGGAACCGGAGATGGATTTGGTTCGGCTTCCCGAGGGGGAGTTTTATGAGAAGTTGTTGCAGATCGCCGATCGTTTTTCTCAGAATCCTGACGC
>JAMAFX010000386.1:0-16520 GCA_023625875.1 Trichocomaceae sp. PYS4502 | reverse complement strand
TTGTTTCTCTATCGATTGATAGTGGTAACAAGCGGCGTACCAAAAGGTAGGCCTATGTCGACGAAGCGCGAAGAGTTGAAGCTTTGACTATATTTATGGATCTCACGTTACAATGAAGTTTATTGAATACTGCAACTCGAATCGAATTCTATTAGCAATCTTTCCGGCTCATTCAACACATACTTTGCAGCCTCTAGATGTCGCTATTTTCTCGCCTCTTTCTACAAATTATACGAAGCAATTGGATGATTTTATAAAGGATTCTCATGGCTTCACCCGGCTTACAAAACGTGACATTTTCCGGCTTTTTTGGGCTGCTTGGGACTTAACTTTTACAAGCGAAAATATCAACTCAGCGTTCACGAATACCGGCTTATATCCCTTCAATCCAGAGCTCGTTATACAAAAATTTACAAAGAAAATCAATAGTCGGCCATCCTCAAGTGAATCCGGAGCTTCAATTATCACAGCCGAGGATTGGAGACGGCTTGATAGGCTTGTAAAAGCTGCTGTTGCAAATATTTACGATCAAAAAGCTATTCAGCTCAGAGAGACGGTGTCTAATCTTTCTACGGAGGTTATCTTACTAAAAGATACAATTATTAGCCTTGAAAGATCTCTTATTAATGCGAATAAGCGCCCAAATAAGAGAAAGCCTTTATTACTAGGTTTACCTTCAGAAAACGATGGTGGAGCACTTTTTATGAGCCCGTCAAAGGTTCAGCAAGCGCGAGATATTATTTCTCAAAAGGATAAGCAAGCCGCGCAGGAGCAAGCTCACAAAGATGATAAAAAGCTTCAACAACAGCTTGCAAAGCAAGCTAAAGAGGCTAAAAAGGCTGCAAATGCTCAAATCCGGCAAGAAAAGCGTATACAGCGCGAACAAGAGAATGCGGAAAAGCAACGCCTCAAAGAGGAGCAAGAACTAGCTAAGCTAGCTGATTTACAGCTTCAAAATGACGTTGTAGCAACTCCTAAGGCTTCAAAAAGGCCTAGAAAGCAAATTTCTAGGCAAGCAAAGCCAAAGGCGCAGCCTAAGGCTGGTTCAGAGGATAATGAGGTGGTTGTTGCTACGAATCGTAGGGGCCGCGCGATACGACCCCCTGCACGTTTTCGGGACCAAACTTTATGCTTATTTGATTCCTTATATCTTATTTAATGCTACTCTAAGAATTCATTGTATTTGATTATTATATGGTGTTGTAAAGCTTCAAAATATTTTGTATGGTAACCCGTCAAAATCGTGTATCAGTTGGGTGCGTGTATCAGGCGGTGAAGGACGGTATCGGATACCTAAGCGGTGGATCTGGATTTGCCGTAGACCCGTACAACCACGTGGCACGTATAATCATTAATCAATCGTAATTAATCCCTGTCCGACTAACTAACTTAGCGACGCACGCCGCTTAGCTCAGCCAGTTGGTCACCGTCGTTTAACTATATGAATTAAAGCTGCTCGTTTGCCTTGTTTGCACCCGGGCTTCTTCCCCAGCCATCGTCGCATGGACTACAACAGCAGACGCCGACACCGACCGCGAGTGGCCAAGGACAAGCGCAAGCGAGCGGAACTGGCGTATAGGAGCCCTTCCGTTTTTCTTTCTTGTTCAGGCTGACTGACTGGTATGGACGTGGTAGATGTGAGCGATGCCGGCGCCGTAAGAGCCGCTGCGTCGTTCCTGATTCTGCCGCCGCTGTTGCATGTATTCGGTGTGCAGGCAGTAGGGAACGTTGCTCTCTGATTTCAGCGGGGTCAGCTCGACATCCAGATGCATTGAGGTAGGTCGGATTCTGACTGAAGCGATAGATATGAGTAGGTCGCTAAAGGGTCTCATTCAGAGCTGAACCAATTAGAGGACCAGTGCTACCTATGTCCGTAGGAACACAGCACGAGATATTGGACAATACAGCTGCCGGTTCTACGTCGGATGTATCACCAGAAGATACCGCCTCATTGGGTAGGTAGCTAATTCCCACCTTCATTGTTGCATCTCTACCTACTGAAATGAAATGCCAGATCTTGATTGGTCCAATGCTCAAGGAGACTTTATCCCGCGAATCCGGGAGGCCATGTTCCTCAGCCCGGGGCAGAAGGAGCTAATTCGCTTGAACGAAGGGAACGCATTTACTGTTGGATCTATGCACGAACTGCATATTGACCAGCGCCTTCTACGAAACGCAGTCAAGGCATTTCCTCCCAAGCAAGTGGCAGATTTTCTAGTCTCTTCATGTATCGAGTTTGGCTCCGATAGCTTCTTCTACTTCCACCAGACCGCATTTCGGCGCGATCTAGATAGCATTTACGCCAACCATGGAGACCAGCCACTCAACTGCTCATGCGTGGTAGTCAGCCTTGCGGTCTTTGCATTGGGTAGCCAGTTTGCGCATCTCGCATCGAAACCCTCACCAAACCCCCGGCCCGATCTTAACTATGATCCTGGCGTGGCCTTTGTGGACAGTATACGTCCTCTCATCCCCGATCTTATCCAGGGGCCATCTATTACCTCCGTTCAAGTTTTCTTTCTGATGGGCATCTATTTCTTGCCATCCGATGCACAAAACCAATCTTATTTCTACTTAGGACTAGCCCTGCGCATAGCCATCTCTCTAGGGATGCACCGCCGGAGCACGATGAAATCTTGCGCGGATCCTCGATCTGTCGAAATCAGCAATCGACTGTGGTGGTCCCTTTATTCGATGGAACGGTACGCTTTACACTTTCCCTATTGTTTTTTTTTTTTTTTTTTGGATTTGTTCTCACGATGACTACACAGGCTTGTCAGTGTCAAAATCGGCCGGCCAGAGTTCATTAGGGAAGATGAAATGGACGTCCCGCTTCCCACACCACTTTCTACTCTGGATGAAGTGCAGATAAATAACAATATTCATCATCAAATTGCGAATGCATCTCTCACGCGGATACTGAGCCGGCTCGTGCAAAAGATGTATTTCCCCCTCCACAACCAAATACACCTGAATTTCTGTTTGTACTGCTCTTTCTGACACAGGTTCAGAAACCTTGCCTTTATCTCCCAAAACCAGACGGCTTTACGCTCTCTGGAGACCTTCAAAACTGAGCTTCGCCGTTGGCAAGAACAGTTGCCCCCTGCTCTTTCTCTAGAGAACCTCCTTTCCCAAGGGCCAGAGATGAAGAGTTCCCGTGCTATAACCCACCTTCATCAAAACTATCACATCGCTTGGATCATAATGTGCCGCATCCCATTGCTCCGAATAGTTCGTGGCCGACTAAAGCGGGTCCTAGTTGAAACCTCGTTTAAGGAACCGACGGACCCTCCCACCATTGAACATGCCCGACTCTGCGTGCGAGCTGCGAAGGAGGTCCTTCAGTTGTTTGAATTGCTGTGGGCCAAGGAAAGGCTAGCACAATTCTCCTTTACTGATTTTCACGGCTGCAGCACGGCAACGATCATCATCTTACTTGCCGGCATTCTTGAGCGGGACTCGGAATACAATCGCTGGGTCGATTTTGGACTGGCTACGCTACGGTTTATCGCGGCTGGGAACCGCACCGCTAGGGTTGGAGTGCAGTTCGTCGAACGCTTTCAGGCTATTGCTGATGAAGCGGTGATGAAAATGCACCATCGACTGCGGCGACCACCGGATCTCCTGTCACCGGAAACAGCCTCTGGCTACGACTCGTGGCTCCAGTGGCTCGCAGCAACCGGTCAAGCAGTCCCAGATGAAGAACGCAAGGGCCAGGATAACGAAAATGACGATGGCCAAAGTGAGAATGTTGAAACGCCATCACAATATGCTCCCGTGGAATCTGCAACGGGAATAGCGGAGGTGCATGATAGTAGCTTTTTACATCCGACCAATGAGTACATGGATGCTATGTCGTCAATCTCTCATGATCCTTACTCGGAAACTCCTGCTACGATCCCTACGATGATGGGCTTCGCGGATCCACCACTAACGTCGGCCTATGGCGATCCATTTATATTGGGCCTGACGGGACTTGACGTGATGAATTTCAGTAATTGGAATGACTTTTAACTGTATATTCTTTTTAATTGTATATTCTTGTATAATTGACAATCTTTAAACCTACAAGTGTACATACCCAGTAGACAAAAGATATATATCTATATAAGGTGGAAATTTTTCTTCCTTCATAATAAGCGTTCATTCATTCGATGTTCCTCTGGGGAGCACCGAAATCTTCCGGTAACTTCGACCACCGGCTGGCGTGTACATAACCTTCCTTGATCACAGCCAACAGATGTCGCTCTGGATCGTCAAGGATGGTGATATCCTCCAGCGGGTTCGTCGTCAATACCAACAAGTCGGCTGCAAACCCAGGCTGTATCTGACCAAGAAAAGCCTCCTGTTTGCACATGCGTGCCGGGTTGATCGTCGCACTTTGTAGCACCTGCAGTGGCGTCAGAACCTTAGACCGCAAGGAAAACTCCTTAGTCTGTGCGATTGTCAGAGGGCCAAGGAGATCAGTTCCCAAACAGATCGTGACGCCAGCAGCCGCGGCAATCTGCAGCGATTTAAGTCCTGCTATAAGGACCTGCTCATTTTTCTCCACTGATTCCGGAGGCAGAAATTCTCCCCATTCAGGGGAGGCCATCTCTGAGTATGTGATCAAGGTCGGGGTAAGGAACACCCCTTTTTCGGCCATGAGAGCGGCGGTAGGTTCATCTAGGAGATTGCCGTGCTCGATGCCCATCACACCATTGTTGATGGCATGGCGAATGGATTGCGGTGTGTATGCATGTGCTGTGACATATGTTCGACTGTTGGCTGCCACGGTGGTGATGGCCTGGATCTCCTCCGTAGTGAACTGCAGATTCTCCAGCGCATCGGTTGGACTGGCCACCCCTCCCCCGGTCATGATCTTGATAAAATCGGCGCCCATCCGGAGCTCCTCGCGTGCGTACTTCATACACTCAGACACGCCGTCAACCAGGCGTCCAAGTCCTGTTATGTGCCCACCGCAGCATTCATGCGTATCGTCTGCCGAGCGGAAATCTGCATGCCCGCCCGTTTGGCTCAGGGCATGTCCGGCGATAAAAAGCCGAGGGCCTGGGAACACCCCATCCGCAATAGCTTCCTTTAATGCTAGGGATGCGCCTCCACAGTCCCGTGCTGTAGTGAAGCCCCGTCGCAGCATCTGCTGGCAGGCAAACGGCTGGCGCATCTTCGACCGGTCGGGTGCCATCTTGATGCTCTCTGCTAGTCCCCTGCCGCCAGGGGTCGACGTGAGATGGACGTGCGCATCGATGAGTCCAGGACAGAGATAGCGGCCACGAGCATCGATGACAATTGCGCCTGGCGCTAGATCACTGTACTGGTCGTCGGCCGAGCCCGTCTCGGTGACCAATTCAACCAGGCCATGGCGTAGAACAACCGTCACATTCTCACGGATCGAGCCATCCACAGGATTGACGACGTTGGCGTTCAGAAAGACGTACGGGCGCGCAGGAGCCCGCTTCCAGGGCTTGAGGGCATTTCTTAACGCCATGGCGATTGCAAGAAGCTACTAAATGTCCTTTTTTGGCTCCTGCAGCGGAACCCGTAAGTATTTATTTGATCCTTTTTTTTCCTTCTTATTTCTCGTGAAGTAAGATGCACCGATAAGCAACATCGGCCTTTCCACCGCAACGGTGTCGTCGGCACGCGTGCCACCAGTCGGGTACGTGTACCCGACTACAGCCTTTTTCCCGTTATCACCAAATGGATACGCGGCCAAGAATGTCTGATAAGGTTAAAACTTAACATCATGCAGGTCCGATGAGGGTCAGTGCCTTCTGCCTATCATGGCAGTAAATTTCAGTTATAATATATATAAGATAGATCCTTTGCCCGACAGGCCTCTGAAGGATGACCCTCCATCTCACTCCCTCATCAGATCGCGACATGGATACCTCAAGCACCCTCGAGAAGAAGGAACAGGCGCTGTCGGAGCCCCAGGTGACCGATACAAGCTGTGCCGAAGCCTGCTCATACACTCCGGAAGAGGAGAGGAGGGTTGTCCGCAAGCTGGACTTAGTGATTCTGCCTATGGTAATGATTCATCCTGGTGTGCTGGGAGAGTTATAATAAGTCTCATTGGACTGACATGCAATAATAGATGTGCAGTATCTTCTTCCTCCAATGTATGTTTAGCCGGGCTGGAAGTTTTGCTCCGGTGGCAAATCGGCTAACGTGTGCCTCATAGATCTCGACAAGCAGAGTCTCAGCTATGCATCGGTCTTCGGCCTGATCCCGGATCTGAAACTGAAAGGAAGGCAATACTCGTGGACCTCGTCTATCTTCTACTTCGGTGAGTCAAACCTCGTAATCACGCCCAACCTGCTTCTGCTTCGTGTGTGCTGAGTAGATTCATTACATCACAGGGCAACTGGTCTCAGAGTATCCTTTTATCTACCTCATGAGTCGGCTTCCACTGGCGAAGTTCGTTGGAGCTACCGTGTCAGTCATATCTCTCCGTACCCTTCCAGTAGCCTTCCTCATTAACATAATATAGTTTCGTCTGGGGCGGTATATGCATGTGTCTCGCTGCTCCACACAATTTTGGAGGCTTTGCGGCCGTTCGATTCATGCTGGGATTCGCCGAAGGTGCTGTCTCTCCCGCCTTTGTCACAATAACTAGCATCTGGTATCGCAAGAGCGAACATCCTATGCGTGTCGGGTTAGTCTGATCCCTTTTGTAACGCTTCTTCTTCTAATCTGAATGTAAAACGAAAAACAGCATCTGGGTCACCATGAACGGATTAGCTCAAGTCGTCGGCTCACTGCTCATGTACGGCATCGGCAAGAACAGCAGCCTCAGCCTGGCTCCCTGGCGAGTTCTGTTCCTCATCTGCGGTGCAATAACTGCCTTTTGTGGCGCAGTATTCTTCTTTGTCTTTCCCACAGGGGTCAATGACGCCTGGTTTTTGTCTCCGCGAGAGAAGGAGATCCTTATCGCCCGTATGGCTGCAGACCGAGAGGGTGGAGATCGCACGAACTTCTCTTTAAGTCAATTGAAAGAGGGCCTTCTTGACATCAAGGCATGGTTTGTCTTTGGATTTGGGCTCTTCGTTACGCTGAATTCTTCTCCTCTAACCGTAAGCTCTCTTCTTTGTTTGTGATTGTGGGATGGACGATAGCTAAGCGTTGACAAAAAAAAAATAGTTCGCCTCGCTTGTCATCAAGAACATCGGATATAACAAATTCGACACTCTCTTGTACACCTCCCCGTCTGGAGCCGTACAGATTTTGTTCATCTGGATCGCCGTTCTGGGCTGCTTGATCTTTCCCAAGAACCGGTGTGCGATAATCATAGTCCTCATTATTCCACCATTAGTTGGTAATATACTTCTGTTGAAGCTGCCTGTGTCTGCGGGCTGGGGCCTTATTGTTGCTTCGTGGCTGGTAAGTGTTATGAATCGCCTCCTGGCCTCTTTCTTCTCCGTTTCCTTCTTCTAATGTTCCATTCCCAACCGTGTAGGCCAGCATAATCTCCGACATCATGACCATTCTTCTTAGTCTGAGTGCGTCCAACGTCAAGGGAAACACCAAGCGTGCATTGGTGAATGCCCTCTTCTTCATCGGCTACTGTGTTGGATGTATCGCGGGACCCCAGGCATGGACAAAGGCACCCCGATACTTAGCTGGCGTCATCCTAGATATTGTCATCTGGTGCATGCTATTTGTGACCGTCGCCGGCTACTGGTATGTGTGTGCCAGGGACAATGCTCAGCGGAACCGCGAACAGATTGATGACGGTGCCATCACTGATTCAGAAGGCATCGACATGACCGACAAGGAGGACCGGTCTTTCCGCTATTCCTACTAGTGAATAGTTCCTGGGGGTTAATTGTCGGTTTCTGAGTGCACTTGTACACTCTTAACTATACTTTCTACGAAGTACCTAGGTATCAAATATATAAAGAGATCAAGTCAATTAATTTTATGTGATTCAACACTATACGCTTCCTGACTTAAATCTAGGAAAATGTAGCCCTATGACAAGTTTATACATATCAAGGAAAGGTTTGTGGCTTCAACTAATAAAATATACCTAGGTAGGGGCCGACTTCATACTTCCAAGGTTACCGGTAAGTCGCTGACTAGACTGTCCTGAGGTCTTTAACCTTAGGTACTTTCTTAACCGGAGTCTATATGCGCATGTCTTACCTATTTCCACTATGAGTTCATGGATTTGCATTGTGTGTGGTCCTTTTGGAAGCAAAAGGAATCAATTTATCCTTACCGTGACTCATTAAATAGCACTGCAGCAGTCGTCCTTAAACAAGCGAAGTACATTGACAAATATTACCTAAATAGGAAATTTACCTCTGGGCTACCAACAAGAGCCTTACAATTTCCCATCTCATTGCAACTTTCAAAGCAAATATAGAAGAACGAAACGAAGGAAAATAAGCTCCTAGGAAACGCCCATAATTTCCACAACCTCAACGACGCGGTATAATTAGGCGGTCGATATAAGGTGAGGGAAAAATCGGCATGCACAAATCAAGACTGCTCTGGAAAACGGCATCCACGCCCTGCAATTCGAAACGGGGATCAAACAAGTCGAAAATATTAAGTTCGCTTGAGTTGCGGATTCCGGTATTTGTGGCAGATAACTCCGGGATCGCAGCACCATTGTCGACTGCACTTCCGAACACGTCGCAAGCATACGGATGATTGATTTCAGAGTATGGCGGTGGATGCTGAGACAGAGATTGAGAACTCTCGGAAAGATGATATCTGCCTTGAACTCGGTCCATTTCTGCTAACGTGGCTCTCCCAACTTTGGCCATCATGTAAGAAATGTAAAAGTGCGTTGACAATTGATCTAATAGATCACAGGTCGATTGTAGCTCTGATCGGGCTCGTTGCTGGTATAATGGCACCTTGTTGTACCGCATCTGCTTGTAGAAAACACTGAGCGATAATGAGACGGCGTGTGGAATAAATGAGAATAAAATGAGCTCGTTTCCGTATTCTTGCCGTACAAGAGAGGTTATTTTGGACGCAGCAAAAAGTTGTCGTGCGCGATTTTCTGTTGGCTTTTCTTTGTTTCGGCACGAGATAATGACAACTGCAAGGTACAGAACCTCAATTGTATCTACAATATATCAATACAATATCTGAATTAGGAAGAAGAAGCGGGTTGCTTATACTTACTGAGAAATTTGTCCTGCAAGTCAGCACCTCTGGCAAATATCACAAGATCTTCAAACCGAGGACAAGTGAGTTCGGTCTCTGCCGGTTTCGAGTATTTTTGCGGACGATACAAGTCAATAACTTGGTTCAGTTGTGAAACGACTCTTAATAGCAGTCTAAAAGCATGGCTCTGGGATTCAATGCACTCATTAAAATCTCTGCCTATATCTCGTTCATGCATCGAGACCGGCCGCCCATGGATTGCTGCGTTCATTCGGTCTATGGCCCAGGCACAGCATAGTGCAGTCACAGCGTGTTCTTCTTCATGCTCGTTCTCCATCTTGACATGAAGGCCAAGCGTGTGCACAAGCTGTACCATCTTGGCACAAAGTTGTGATGCTAATAATGGGCCTTCCAGGCCTTCACTAAAAAGTGATAATGCACCCAAAGCTTGAATCTGCACCATTTTATTCGTTATCGTGCCAACATCGACAGCGCAACGCATAGCGCAAAAGAGGCGGTTTCCAAATAATCGAGGATCCAGTAAAGAATTGTCTCTACCGCGGAGATATAAAAACTCTTGACATTGAGGACTCATCGAGGCAAGCAAACACATAGCTTGAGAAAGTAAGATTTTGGAGTTGCGGTCAATATCGGTATCAAATGACTTGATGTTGACGATTGGAAATACGGGATAAATTTCCTCTGCATAGAATGTCAGGAGCTTAGAAAGAGGCTGCTCAGAGGGGAGCTCGGAAAAACATTCTTCTTCAATAAGCGATGACAGCAATTTTTGAGTAGCTGAATCGGTGTTGGAAAAGATTCCTTCGGGCGAAATGGTGTCACCGTTCCGTCGTTTGGGAGTCCCGCTCGCCTTCAGATTTTCGACCAGCGAAGCTCCTATGCTTAATGTAGCTGACCGGGTGCTATTGGCACTTTGGATGCCACTCTCTGGACTTAAATCTTCTGTAGCCGTTCTAGAAGCATGCGAATTGGCTAGGGTTTGTGAGTCGGAACCCGGAATCGTCTCAGTAGCATACCCTGAACCAGCCCGTTGATCGGGAGACAGGGGTGAGGTCATATAAACGTTGGAAATGCCAGAAATATCTTCCACATTAAAATCAGAGCTCAGAATATGATTGCAAGGTCTTCTCCTTCTCACACATGCCTCGCAGCTGCGGAGAGATTGCCTTTGTTTGCGGATACTCGCCGCCGCGATGACTGTGTGGATCTTCATTTGGTGAATTTGTCTTACTTCCTTTTACTGATTAAAAAGTATGAGCTGTTCATCGAACTTGGGATAGAGACGGTATAAATAAAAAGAGGAGAGAGGAAAATAGCCCTCATTGCCTAGTCGGGTTAGTCTGCCGTGATGGTTGATAGTGATGCAGTATAATTAGGATGGCACTGACACGCACGCCACCGAACTGTTCATAATTTCCTAATTGTAGCTCGGCGGCTATCCAGGGCCAATAGACTGCCGTATCGGACAAGCCTGGCTTCTAATCATACCCAACGGGCCAATGCTCAAGGCCATCAAACAGAAACGCCGAGAGTCGTAGATTCATCCTCGGCGCTTAGACACTACCTCTCGATTGGAACTACATAGTCGTACTAGTCTCCTCCTCTCAATAATACCTCAAAATCTCGCCTGAATGCACGGACATTTTCCAGTTGCTTCACTATGGCTGCTGCTGTCTCACGAGCTCCAAACTCACCCACGAAGAAGAAATGGTTCCCAGGGACTGAATGCGATATACGTGTCGGCACCGAATGTACCATTTCAATCAACTTGTCCCAGTTGCCACTCTCGACGATCTTGTTCAAACCATGGTCTTCAATCTCGTGCATCAACTTGCGTGTCAACACAAAACTCCACGTCGCCTGGTCGGTAAAGGTATGCCGGGCGTCCAGGGGGCTGTTCCCCGTTAAAGCAACGATCATGGGACAATGCTGGACCTGGTCCACAGCTGCATCCTCTGTCGACGTCAAGTCATCTTGCACGAAACTGTGACTATCCCTGTTATAGCTCAGATGACATCCAGATAAACTCACGGGTGTGGCTCCGCAATATTCTCGCAAGTAAATGTCATCAGGCACGATGATTCGTCCGCCATTCCATAGTTCTCGTTGTTCTTTCACATGCTTAGCGAATGAATCAAGCACACTTGGCAACCATGCATAACCAGCCGCCGTGCTATTAGTCTCTCGCTTCGGAGGTCGTAAACTGTGCATACCAGGGGTGGCCGCGAGAGCCACAAACAAGACCACGTCTATTCCTAGGGACTGCGCCGCCGCACTGTACGGCACTAATATCCTGCCGCCCATGCTCCATGCCGTAAGCACCACCTGACTGGAGAGGCCGTGCTGTTTAATAATTCTATGCGTGACTTCTGCGGCTTGCTTCCCCCAATCGCGAATCCGGAAATGCGGCGCAGTCGCCGGCATGATCGGGGGCTCGCTGTCCAGGGGATAGGAAATTGCTAACAGGCCGTGGCCATGGCTGTTCAGCCAGTAAGCAAGAAAATCCCTTGGCTCGTAGCCCTGGTGCCCACCATATGCGACCCGAGCGTTGTGTACATTTCCGGGAATGAATACGATCAGTGGCTTCTGCGGATCGCCTGGGAAGAAGTTGTACAGTGAGGGGAAGCCAGCGACTTGGTCCAGGTGCTCCCCGTCGTACAGCTTTGGTTGCGAGTTTTGCATCCTGTATTATGATGGTCTCGAGCCTTAAGCCATCACATCTTTATCTCAATCTCTACATGAGGAGAGTCTGAGGAGAGTTCTGTCCACCCGAACATTGGGGCAAGTCCAATAGCCGGCAGCCGGTAGCCCTAGCCCTAGCCCTAGCTAATCCACCCCTCTTTTGTAGGTGAGGCTCGTCAGCTGGTCAGCACTTTAGGCGCAATGTAAAACTCCAAGAACTCTAGTTAGTTAGTAGATATCGCTCAAGTTGTCAACAACCCCTATGATTTTTACGCTTTGCTCAAACACATAGGAATGATTGGCTACATTGGCACGGTACTGTACCCCTCACCAACTCGCCCCCCGAATTCAACCGGCCATATTCTCACCAATAATAATCTATGATTCGTATGCAAGGATTCAAAACACCTGTACAGTAATAATAATATCCTTTCTCTGACAGGAACCTTGGAACCTCGACGCCGCAGCGCTACATCCGACTTGTCATGCAAGTTAACTACTTCCGCATCACCAATCAAACACCACAATTTAGCGCCCACCAAGTTTTAGTCAAGTCACACTGGTGGTGAATCGAGCTAGGAGTAATATCTCCAGGGACTGACTTCCCGGCGCTTCAAAGGAAAAAAGAATATACTGGGTACGTAGTAACCTGCAATGCACCTTATCTCATCACACGGATGACGCGGTGTGAGGGGCTTGATCTGCATGATCCCTATCCATATTGTTTCAGAGTCATCAAGTCAAGTAGATTGTTCTTTGTTATCACATGACAGAAGTAGTGGACAGCATCTACAAGGATTATTCTATCCAATCAGGTATAAGATCCTATTCTCCCCGCTCTCATTGAGGGAGTGCTACACGCTGGTGAGCAGACCCATAGTTATCACATGTACAAAAAGTTCTGTCAAAGTTGCTCTGCGAAACCAATAAGCTTCTCGATGATTAAGTCCTCCTCTGCTCCACCACCATTAACCGCCGACGACTCCTTTTTCAGCATCCTTTCAACACTCTTCGCAGCATTCGTAAGCCTTCTCCGCTTGATCTTCTCCTCCAACTCGCTGCTCTTCTGCCTAGCCAAATTTATCACGGACGAAGGAAGGTTGGCCAGGCGCGCCACGTTTAGACCGTAACTGCGATGTGCTACCCCCTCCGCAACCTCGTACAAGAATGTAATCTCCTCGTCGCTTCGATCTCCGGACTCGGTGAATCTCATGTGGACATTGCGAAGCTCATGGTTCGGAAAAGACTTGGCCATCGCCGAAAGATTCTGGTAGTGTGTGATGAACAAGGTCAAACTACGAATGGAGCGGACCATGTGATCCAAGATAGCCTGTGCAATAGCAACTCCATCATGTGTTGAAGTGCCGCGGCCTAGTTCGTCCAGAATGACAAGGGAACGAGATGTTGCTTGCTTCAGGATATCTGCCGTCTCGGATAACTCAACCATGAACGTCGACTCCCCCGTTAGCATGTTGTCAAATGCACCCATACGAGTAAAAACAGCGTCCAGCATCCCCAGAGTAGCTGATTTCGCTGGTACATAAGACCCAATCTGGCCCATAATTGCTATCAACGCCACCTGTCGTACATAGCTGGATTTTCCACCCATATTGGGGCCAGTCACAAGAAGCGCTCGAGTTTGGTCCGTGTCAAGATGTGTATCGTTAGGAACGTAGCTATCCAGTAGAAGCTGCTCAACCATTGGATGTCGACCTTGTTCAACAACAATGCATGTCTGATCGGTGTATTGCGGCTTCGTATATCCCGGCTGATTAGCAAGGGCGGCGAGGGAGAACAAGCAGTCAAGTAATGCTAATGACTGAATACAATCTCGGAATGACTGATACCTAGTCGATATCTCGGCTAACAGTCTCATATACTCCTTGTCGCAGGCAGCTGCAAGGGCTTCCTTATGTTGGTCTCGCTGTCTAATGAGCTTTATCACATCCGGAGTATGAAATCGGGAGAGCTTTTTTGTTCCGCTGATCTTAGCCCACGACGCAGGGACACGTCTGAATTGCGGCGAGTTATTCTCAACTTCGATTAGATATTCAATACCAGCTGAAGTGACATAATCCACTTTTCTTTTCCCCAGCACTTCCGCTGCAACAGCACGATGTTGCTCTAAATCGTGTTCAACACCTGCAATACCCAGTTTCTGTTCGGTAATATCATCCGACTCTTCAGACTCGCGGAAGAACTCGTATTTGTCATCGTTCTTTGCAGCATGCATGTTGATTTTATCAAGAAACATGACAACGTCCTCCTGAATAGTAGGGAGTTTGGCGACGGCCTCGCTGATAATAGTCGATTCGAAGCTAGTATCCGCAGGGGACTTGATATGTGAAAAAGTGTTGGCGATCAGTTGTAGCGTCTGAAGGACAGTAAGGAGCTCTGGTCGGGTACATTTGCCGTAGTAAATGCGGATCAAGCTCCTCTCCAGATCACTTTTGACTTTGGACAATAAGTCCCTTATCCTATCAGTAAGGAAATTTTGTTCCGAGTTCAACAGTTCCTCCACAGCATTCACTCGTTCTTCGAGCTGCCTTTTGTCTAGTAGCGGTCTCCCAACCCATTTACGAAGCATTCTTTGGCCAAAGCGAGTTCGAGTTCGGTCCATAGTCCAAAAGAGGCTGCCCTTGCTAGAATAATCAGTCTGGTTCTGGTAGATCTCTAAGCTTGTCAATGTGTTGCCGTTCAGAAGCATGTGAGACCGTGCAGAAAAAGACTGGAAATACTTGGTCAGGTCGAATACGTGTTCTAGGCCGTACTCAGACAGGTGATCAATCATCGAAGAAAGACATATTGTGACTTGATCAGGTAGTTGTAAAACCTTGTCTAAGAGAGAACTAGCATTACCATTGTCCGCAGTCTCTGTCGACTTCAGCTTATCAGCATAGAAAGTTGAAACGCGGCTGTGTGATTCTACCGCCGCTGTTTTCGATCTTCCTGCTCTTTCGACCCGGACCGTGTCTCCAAAGACATTCATTTTGCTACTCGAGAGTTGCTTCACCAATTTCTCTGTAGCTTTGGAGAGATCACCAACTATAAGAATCTCACAAGGAGCTATATGAAGCAATCTTGTCTCGATTTCGCCTCTCATAAAGCCATCTTCGAACTCGTCATAAATGATATCGCCCGTTGCTGGCTGAACAGCAACAATGCCCACGTGTACGCGCTCATCGCTCCCACTAGTGTTCGACTCCGTAATACAGAGTAAATAGCCAGTGGCAGGCGTGGCACCCATAGACGCTGCTGCTGGTGCTGATAAGCCTTCAGCATCGTCAATGTATGTTCCTTTGGTATATACGTTCGTAAGTTTGCGGACGAAGGGTGCATTTCGATTATCGCCAGCGGCCTTCAGTGCCGCAGTCTCAAGCTGCCGGACCACGCCAACCTTGTGCCCGGCAGTGACCAGACGCTTTACATGGACATGCAGGCGGTGGACTGGTATACTTGCTGAAGCGAATCGGTCCAAATGTGCTTCGGACGGATGTTCGTCAAAACGCATCTTCCCCGGTATACACACAATACTCAGTTCCTTTGCAGCGGTCCTTGCATCTTCGCCGAAGAATCGAAACTTATAACCAACTTCCACAATGAGTAGAGTATCCATGTGCTTCCGTTTGATCTCAATGACTTGTTTTTCCATTGGCGTGAGTTTCGAACCGGATTTCTTTGACTGTCTTCCTTTGCTCGGGGGTGCGGGAGCAGGCTCTTCGTCATCTTCCGCATCTTCTGCACCTGTTGCAGTTTCATCTTCAGTGGCACCAGATTTACCAATACCGACGAGACAATCTGGTCCGCCCAACCTCCTAACGAACTTCTGGTGCAGCCTCTCTTTTTCCTTCCGAAAATTTTCATCCTCCTCCATCTGGTCACTCTCGTTTATCACTTGTGAGCTTGAGAATTTAAACTTTTCCGTTCGTTGTGAAGATTTCAAAACGTCCCCGTCTGCTCGGGGCTCTGTAGAAGTAAATTTTCCAACATCGTCCACCTTGACTCGTTTTGGAGCAGGCGAAATGATATCATCCGCTTCGCTTTCTTTCCGTTCTCGATCCTCTATGCGACTGAATGTTTCGCCCACGAAGACAGCATTTTCTTTTCCAGAGGGGATGTTCTTCCCTTGCTGTTCGATTTCCCGTTTAGCAACTGCTTGGCTGGAAGGTTTCTGGGCGTTTGGAGAGGGCTTCTTTGCGAAAAAGCTAGATATAGTCTGTTGTTTGCGCTTCAATGCGGGTGACGAGGAAGGAGGGGAGGATTGAGAAGACATGGTTGGCATGTTTGTTGCTAGAGTTTGCATATCCTGGTTAGCTACCTAGGTATATCCCCAAGGAGGCTCCATGGTGGCGATGGAATGGAAAATGAGAGAGTTCGGGGGAATGTAATACACGCCTTGTACAGTGAGAAACGGATACTATAAATCCTTGCACGCGCAGCTTGCTACATCAGACACGATTTATGAAGCCATTGTATGTTATGTTTCGTGGTCGAGAGCACCGATATAATGGGTGTTGTTGAGCTATGGTCTATGGAGAAGGAACCGGACAAGCGTGACGCGTGACGCGCTGTCCCTTCTGGGCTTAATTGCCTACTTACATAAGCAGCCTTAACTAACGTAATCGGTAAGCGAAGCGCCACTTTTTCCCGAACGCGTACACAATCTTGATTCTATATTATTCTACACGTCA
>JAMAFX010000385.1:0-16612 GCA_023625875.1 Trichocomaceae sp. PYS4502 | reverse complement strand
ATTTGTTTTTCAATACAAAACAAAGCTAAACCAAGAAAGGGGTTTTGGCGGGCATGTTCATTTAGTCCGCCGTAGGTTGGTCCAACTGACCGTACCGAGATCTTCATCATCAGCCCACGTGATCATTGTTCGGGAAATAGATTTCCTTGCTTATATACCTCTCGAATTGTATCACTCGAATTTTGTTGGTCTCCCCATGCATATCATGCGATGCCTACTTTGTATATTATACCAGCTGTATCAATCTATTGTCAAACATTTCTTACTTTTGAGTAAACGTCTCGACGCGCTGAAATAAATGATGACTTTTATTTCTGCCGATACTGTGCCATACTTTGATCATACTTTGATACTCTGTATTTTGTCGAGGTTCCTCCAAGTGCCACTTCCAATACACAACTGCTAGCATTGAAGGTCCCATGTCTTCAAGTATAACCTCACTCCACATCTTCTAGGTCTCGTAGAAGCTCCTGTGCGGATGTATATTCTTTATGCCAGCACTTCCGAGTGATAGAGCTGCATGCATGTACGTCCTGTGGGAATTGGTGCTTTGCGAACCTATCCTGAACCTTTTCAAACCATCCCTCTTCTCCATCCACAATTTCAGGAAAGACGGCGTGACGCATCATGATAAAGTAGATAGTACAGCCTAGCGCAAAGAGGTCGGTTTTAATGTCCGCTTCGAAAGGATCCGCACGGGGGCAATAGAATCTGCAAGGCTCGCCACTTCCACCGTCAAGGAGTACATGTCCATTTTGCGTAATTTGCTTCCCTTGAAAGTCAGATAACTTGAGATGAAGTTGTTTGTCGAGGAGAAAATTTGTCGGCTGGATATCACAATGAATAACCCCGTGAGCATGAACCCACGCAACCGCCTCAGATGCCTCTTTGCACCAGGTTACTTGCTGCCGAATCGAAGAACATAATATAGATCCTGATTCAAGTATAAACTGAGCCAAGGTTCCGTTGAAAGCACGCTCTAGATAGAGCCCTTCTTCTGAGAAACCCTTGAGTCCTATGATCCGCTCATGTGATCCAATAACCTCAAGAAGTCGTCTCTCCACTTCGAGCCGGCCCATGTCCCCTCCAGGCGCAAGAGGGTACTTCAAGACTGTGGATTCATCTATTTCGCCAATGAACGCACTGCTTCCGGAAGCAATGACTCGCTTTACTCTAGGTGGCTGATAATGTTTATATACAACCACTTCTGTATCGTCTAGCATAGCGGATCACAATAACGGGACGAAAGAATTTTGAGGAGAGACAAACGTTCAGTGGAACAAAGTTATGGAATGCCCGTCAGAAGCGAGTGGGGATGTGTTACGTTAAATACCAGTGACCGCCAAGATATTTAATGGCGCTTAACATCAATTTCTGGGGTATGGCTGGTGGGGTTTCCACCCAATAGGTGTGCCGCGCTGATACGCCTCCTCTTGGAGCAGTATGTGCTAGTCCCAAAATAGCCTTACAGTGCGATCAGGGTGCCTGTCACAGACCCTCTAATTTGTCTAGACCGCATTTTTCAGACATAGTGTCTTTACTATGCAAGAAAACAGAGTAAAATGAGAAACAGTACAATATACATAGTATTTCAATATTGGATTTTCCTTTAAGACTTTGTCACATATATGAACTTGATATTTAACATTTAACGAGCGTTACAATCTCCGCCCAGGGCACTAAGGATTGCACTAAATCACATGATCGATGGTATGAGCTGGGAAAACGAATGCGATCGGTCGATGGAAGAACGAATGCGATCGGTCGATGCAAAAACGAATGCGATCGGTCGATGGACAACTTAATTTGTGGCTAGTCACAGCCTCTGAAACATGATCAGGAACCAAGCGAACGTTAATCAACATGGAGTACGTGCATAAAAAAGGGCATATCTAGCACTTGGGACATATATGCCCTGGAACTCTGACTCTGGATGATCCAAGATAGACATCCTTGTATCCCGTGCAGTTCTTGCCTCCCGGGTTGTTGCAGTGGACAAGCACGGGTTCAGATATTTCATGTTTTGGCTCAGCAGTACAATTTTGATAGATCTTGATGACGTTGCGTCGCTCGCAGCCACAAGGCATGATGTAAGCTTGAGTGGTAGTTATTCTTTATGGATTGAAAATGAATTGGTGCGGTAGGATACAGCTTGAGGAAAGTAGAGCAACTCTAGGGTTTCTCAAGTGCGATAAGGCCTATTTATATTCGCTTCTAACACATTATGCTGGTACTCAAATTGTTGCAGTTCACTAGAGATTCTGCTATCCTATAGTTATGAATATGGGAGACGCACAGGACCTGTCGCAGCTTCGGCTTTTTGTCTCACTTTGTCTCGCTGTGCCTCATATTGTTTCATATTATTTCATTGTTTAGGTACTGTACACGTAAGTGGAGTGGCGCCGATACAGTGTTTGATTGGTAAGGATCGCTCGTTACTCTATTTTGGCCCCCATGCACCACTTCGCAGCTATAAATACCATGCCCTAGACGCCCATTTCTTCAAATGTTCTCATTTTGTTTCATTTAATCTCCATTCATTTCATATAGTTTCATTGAGCGCATGCCCACTATGCCATCGGTAGATGAGTTCTTCGAGTCACTTCAAGAAACAACCAAGGCACTAGACCGGAAAAAAGCAGTTCTCAGCGCGAAACAGTATGGCAAGCTTAGGTCTGCCTATGAGCTAATTCACCACGGCCACGACGGCGCACAATCACGAGCAGTAAAAAGCAGATATGATCGGGCTGAGCAGCATCTTAAGAACGCATCGTCTCTAGGTAACGGGGAATTCTTATTGGTGGCAACAACAAAATCTATTTCAGAATTAGGCCACTTCAGACATGAACATCTATACCCTCGGCTCGAAACGTGGTTTATGGACCATCCAGTGTCAAAGACGCTGGAGGAGAATGCATTAAAACAGATTGATCTTGTTAAAAATGATATCAAACTTGGACGGCCAGGTATGTTTTTAGTGATTCTATCTTCATACAGAATTCTGTTTAATAAAAGTTGCAGGCCGCAAGCGGAAGCAGCGTCAAGCTCCAAGGGCTGCCGGCGAAGAGGAGCCTCAGGCTTCACAGTTCCTTCCAGATCTAAGCGATACTTTACTCGCGCAACAGAGTCCAAACGTACGATCACCACGAGGTATGCATCAATCCAAAATCATAGACGCATTCGAAGAATAAGGGCACAGAAAACTTACTCAAGAGATAGAAAACCCTCAAAATTCAGGTTAGAACCTCGAAGTTTCCTAGTATACAGAACGAATATCCTTACAGAATCTAGGTATTGAAGAGAATCACGCTTTAGCCGCAGCTGATCAAGAGACCATCCCGTTTCAAACATCCCAGCTTCAAAGTTTCCTTTCGAAGTACCAAGCTGGATTTCCGGACTTGCAAGCAGTCTCTAATTTGCTTCAATTCAGCAGTCCGAACCACTATCTGACTTATCCGTGGTTAAATCTTGCTCCGCCTTTTATTCATATCAATTTGGGGTTGCCAGTCGGAATGAGCGTCAAGCTCGAGTTGTCGATGGAGCTTAGTTATATGTTCATCTGGGAACTCTCGAATTCAAGCCCGGCGAATTTGGAAACATCGGATTGACGGCTGGCCTAAGATCAAGCAGGTTCTGCCTTCGTCCAAAATCAATATTCGATATCCGTTGCCTGAATTTGGTCCTGTCGGAAGAATGTCCAGGTTCCCAGTACCAACTTGAGTGTGAACCGCCCCCTTTCCACCCCCCTCGTCTATAAGAATCGCATAGGCTGTATCCGAAGTTATATATCTCCCTATAAAGCGAGTCTCTTCAAGAACCACATCCATGTTCTATAAATTATTACCAGCACCCAGTAAACTATGTATTCGAAACATACTGTGAGCTCTTTCACCTCCTCCTCAAGTTCTCGGTCATTTACCGAATTTGCTTTGCGAAAAATTTCCTCGCTCATACTTGGGCAGGGACGGAGGTATCCGGAGTACTGTCAAAACCCACGGGCTTCGATTATAGCGAACCTTGTGAAAATAATGATTAGCTGGCGGTGTTTATGAAGCGCCAGATTGTTTCTTACCTATCCAACGATCATGTCATGTAACTGAGTGAGAAGAGCTTCTTGGAACTTTGATGAACAATATTTAGCGGGGAAGGAACCGCAGGTCGAAGTTGGGCACGAAAGGAAAGAGTCTGTCATGTGATTTTCAAAATTTGAATACCCGACTGCATGGTAGCATAGGGATCCATAATAAACACAAAATAAATATATCCATACACGTTTAAAATTCGACAGTTATTCTTCATCAATGTATTTTGTACTAATCTTTTCTTCATGCGGCTCTCTGGGGTGTTTATCAAAATTTTCTAGGTGCATCAGATGCCAGTATCCCTACTAAACATAAAGTTTCATCTTGTTTCATTAAGTTTCATGTTTGCTTTTTTTTCTTTTTCTTTTTCTTTTTGCCCCTCCCTGCCGCCGTGTCTACAATATAATCCCTGTAATTCATGCTATACCCATCAACCGTGACAAGCCAACAATTGATTTCATGAAGGCCACACCAAAGCACCATTATAACTGACTGTTTGTTTTTTTTTTTTCAAGAATAAGGAGATAAAGCACTGTGCGTTTGACTAGATTACACCACGAATCCAGACTTTCCGTTGCCATTTAGCGTTTTTAGTAGAATCATTATCAGCTTCCTTCTCTCATAGTGGCACAGGCAAACAGTCAAGTGATGATATCTATCTTCGGACTCTCTTGTTTAGTAAACTATCTAAGTTCCCTTTCTCCTTTTGTGCAGCAATGAGTCCCCACAGGTCATCCAAAGACGCGCGCTTCAATATATCTTCTTTCACAGACACATGCTTCAATATACTTCCATAGATCTCCCTTATCTCATATTCGTACAATGACCTTCCTAAAAGTGACTCTAGAGCTTGCTTTCCTCCTTGAATCAAAAACAGTTCCTCAACAAATACAATTCTCCACTTCACGATCTGAGTACCCTGGAAAATTTTCATCTCTACTGTTGCCCCTTTCATCTTCACACCATCTCGGGTGAAGTGGCTCACAGTGAGGTCCTGAGTATTTGATTAGCGAAAAGATTCGTAACGGCATTTCGGTAATCATATTACCTGCGGTAGCTGCTCCATTGACTCGAGCTGTTGATACGTGTGGTGATTCTTGGATGATCGAGTGAATGGATGTAGACAGGGCTGCCATTCTTTCAGACCTGTACGGCCTTGTTTGACAACGGCAGTGGGAGGCGGTTGCATCGGCTTGGTTGCTTGATACCCTTCGTATTGACTGGTAAGGGTTCTTTCCTAATGCCCATCTGTCAATGTTCTTTAAACAAAGGGATAGAGAAACTCACCTGCAGCTCTTGCGACAGGGGTTGAGAAGGGGCATCAGATGAATGCCATCCCAAACGGCCAGACAAGCTAGATAGCCACGGAAAACAACACATATTGATCAGAGTTTATGCAGCCTGGTTTGAAATGATACGAGGTAAATGGAGACACTATTTCGGGGGGTTCGGCTGACCAGGTTTCTTTACACCGGTAGTATCATATGCTCCTCTGCCAGGTATTAGGCAATCAGGACGTTCGCTCATGTTCCAAAAACCTGAAATCGGTAAAAGGCTTGGATCGATCTGTCAAGATGCAGTGAATCTGGGACAAGGCTGCACCTTTATAGTATTGCGCATTTCGATCGTAGTTGAAGTAAGCACGGTATAGCTTGCTTTAGGGCTGGCGTACTTCTTGAAATTGATAGACTCTGACGGTTGGCGGTCAAACAGTTTCATATTGTTTCATATTGTTTCATTTCTTTCGA
Organism: Trichocomaceae sp. PYS4502; assembly: GCA_023625875.1. Classification (NCBI taxonomy): domain Eukaryota; kingdom Fungi; phylum Ascomycota; class Eurotiomycetes; order Eurotiales; family Trichocomaceae; species Trichocomaceae sp. PYS4502. The sequence goes on along the minus strand of JAMAFX010000385.1, from coordinate 10,782 downwards.
TACGAATGACCCCGTTATGCTCTGTTTTGCTCTATCAATTGCAGATTTGTAGATCACATACTTACCGTGTCATAAAGTTTCATAAAGTTTCATAAAGTTTCATAAAGTTTCATACTAATGAAGCTGGCGTGCTAATCAATGTGATGAGGCGTATAGCGTGATTGAACGTAGTTTGGATCGGTCCAGGTACATGCCCAATCAAGCCTTGAAGTTCAAAAATGCTCCTTAGCGCTTGCCGAAGCACTATTTGGAACAGCTGCATTGACTCGAAATTTAGACCGTTCCAGGCACGTTGATCGATGACAAGTTTGCTAGGTCCGTGATTTGGAATGGTCGTAGCATGAGCTGCACTGTCTCTCGAGTTTTATTTTAGCGATGTACGCGCACAAAAGTCTCAGTCACAGACATATAAGGGAGGACCACTTCTCCATATCTTTCCCACCTCATTCTTCACGTTTCGACCTGACCTGCATCACTCGCAAAACGTTGCTCAAGACATCTCCCATCTCTCGTACATTTTGCTCAATATGGCTCCCAGTTCGTACCAAGCTGAAGCACCTGCCCAAGCGGCCACGCCCCCTAACAGTCCAGAGCGGAAGCTGTCCTCGAAACACGGTGGATTGATGGTTAATGCAATTGAAGGGCTACTTGCCGGTATGAAAAAGGATACTTTCCTAGCCGGAAGCTCCCAGCCAAACGGCTCCTTTCGGGACGAATTGGGACGACGTCCAGAGTTCGCCGAAGATGAATCATCGTCTGGTGCGGTCGCTGAACCTTTGGGAATTCAAAAAGCGCAATCTACCTTGGATGGCAAAGATCCTACCAGCAACGAAAAGACCGAGACTCGTGCCTCAAACATAGAGTTCGGGACCGTCAACGAAGCGTATGTGGATCAAAGTCTATCGTGAGCATTGCTAACCACACATAGACAAAATTCCGCGAAGCGTGAAGACAAGATCGTCAATCCTGCCCCAGTTCCGGAAGACTGCAACGCCAAGTTCAAAAAGGTTATGGAAATGTATGGGTTCCCGCTTTTTTAATATCTGCCAATGTGTTGCTGACATCCAAATAGCTGGGACAAGGAGGAATCCAAGTATAAGATTGTAGATTCAATTGAACCAGATATTGATGACTGGAGTGGTTTTGTGTTTGTTGTCCGGGAAAAGATTGGTAGGCACAATGTGTCCCAGCAAAAGATTGAAACTCATTTTTTCCTAGAAAAAAAAACCAAAGAGTCTACTACACACATCGATGTGAAGTCAGAAACTCTACGAGACATCTTGGGGGAGGTGCTAAAGAATGTGAGGAGTGTCAGCGTCAAGGAAGCCAAACCATCAGTAAGTTATCAAGTGACTTGAGAAATACTAGAAGCTAATCTTTGAGTCAGATCGAGCAGAAGGTTCTGTTCCATTTCCTGCCGGAGTTGGAGTGCAGGCTGTCGGAGCTAGGCAATAGCGTCAGAAAGGCACATTTCGATTGGAAAACTGCCGGTATTCGCTACGAGCAGCTTCAGCTACTTGTCAGCCACCTCACGAAGGCCTATGCCCCTACTGTGGAGAGTCTCAAACCATTGCTACAAAGTAGAGAGATCACTTATAACCTTCTCGGAGAGCTTTTCAAACCGGGATGCTATGTGTATACAAAGTGTCTGGGCTCTCAGAAATCTCGATGTGTTGTTTTTGACGCCGGTGAAGAGGTAACGAAGAAGAAAGTCACCTATTTTAAACTTGAGTGTCATTATCTCGACCATGACGGACATGAATTCGGAGAAGTGGGAGTTGAGCTGGGTATTGTCAAGTTCCGTGGTCGGAAACCAATTCACACTCTGGATGCGTTCCCACTTCAATACCATCCTGGTCGAAGTCAAATCGAACAAAAGCTCGTGGAACGTGGCCGCAAGTTCCGCGATTTAATTGGAGATACTGAAAAGAAAACTCTAATTCAACACTGCAGAGGCAAAGCCTTCATCATGAAGAATGGCAAGCCGCAGGCAGTGAGTATTGACAGCCGTGTTGCAGTTGATGCTGGCTTGTTTCGTGAGATGGAGCCGAACTACCGCCGACCGCGCGTCTCTGACTGCTGGGAGGATGGTTTCACTATTCATGGGATCTCTTTTCAAGAGGCAGAACGTCAAGAGGAACTTGAGACTTTAAAGGCCAATGGAACGGCTGCTGATTCCATGACTGATGACGAGTTTCTTATTTGTTGTCCAACTGTACGTTGCTTTAGTTTCCATGAGAAGATGTTTTGTAGGTCCCTCCTCCCGTTTGTCCACGTGACTTTGCTGACGAAGTTGGAAGTGGAATGTGCCGTTGGTGACCTAGAGGCTGTCGAATGGTCACCAACTTCATTCGATCACCTGCAAATTCCGGAAGACACACGTGAAATCTTACTGTCACTTACAAGCTCTCGCTTGTGCAATGATGAAAAGGTTGTTTTCGATGATTTCATCAAAGGAAAGGGTCGGGGTCTCAATGTTATCTTCTTGTAAGTCTGTTTGATTCTGAAAGAAGGTCCATTGTCTAAGGTCTCAGTGGCGTGCCAGGGGTTGGTAAAACATTCACGGTTGAAGCGACAGCGGAGCGATTCAGGACTCCTCTCTATTCAGTAAGCGATATTCATTCAATAGGTCTTCAGGTCTAATATGTGTTAGGTTTCGGCCGGTGAATTAATCGCTGACCATGGTGATCCCTGGCAACTGGATGCAAGTCTCGATCGTATCTTCAAAATTGCAAAACATCTCAAGGCGATCCTCCTTATAGATGAAGCGGACGTGTTTATGGAGACTCGCTCATCATACCAGAGTACTCACAATCGCCTCGTGACTATTTTCCTTAGGAAGCTTGAATACTATGAGGGGATCCTCTTTCTGACCACTAACCGCTTAACGGAGTTCGATGAAGCAGTCTTGAGTCGAATCCACTTGAAAATTAAGTATCCAGAATTGACGGCGGCTTCACGGCGGAAGATCTGGGAAAGTTTCCTTTTAGAGGCTCGCACCTCTCATGGCCCTGCAATGGTCGGACCGGACGACCTCAAGCGTCTTGAAGTAATGAAATTCAACGGTCGAGAGGCAAGTCATAATATAATATTTACCCGTCTTAGCACTGGCTAACCTAGTTTTGAAACAGATCAAAAACCTGACCGCCATCGCCCAGGCATTAGCCTCAGTCCAGAGGACCCAAGTGACATGGAAGCATCTGGAAACGGCCATGAAAGCAAACGACAAATTTATTGACGAATTCACCAATACTACTAAGATGGACGGCTTGTACACTTAATGGGTCCTACACCGCTTTTCCATCAGCAAATGTCTTGTTCTGCGTTCAAGACTGGGTGGTGAAACAAAAAGAAAGCATCACATCCAGGTTAGAGAGGGAGAACTCTGTGGCTGGAAGTCGCTTGGAACCTGTGGCATAGCAAATTGTGACAAGACTCACAAGTTACTTCTTCGGATATAGTAGCTAGAATAACGTCGCTTCTGTTAAAGTAAAATGCCCAGTTACGACAAACGCCCTTAATTGTTCTTGAATCCTCCTTAGTCGTCCCTATCATCGCTACAGTGGATGAAAAAAGTTGATGACACCAAAGTCCAAGCTAGTCACACCGCCTCTGTTATGGCCGACAAAATCAGTAAGTAACTACTACGTAGTCGGATCGCCCGCCGTTGTCTTCCGCAATCGTCCCGCATTGACCCTTATGTTAGTAGCCGCTGGTTAGCTATGTTGAGCGTACATGATACGAACAACATTATCTAAGTGGGTCTTTCCCCTTCTGACTGAACCAAAACCACTTTCCGTGTCTTATTCGTCCCCGCTCCTAGCGGCCCGACACGAGAACCCTATTGGCTGTTTATCTGACGAATCACCGTGCAAGCCATGGACTTATTCTATGAATAGTAACGGATCTTGCGAATCTGAAACATTCAACGCTGTCTTATATTGAGATATCTTGTAATCGAGCCCAATTGGAAGTAAAGCGAGGTGTTTCACCAAGTGGAATCGAGTTTTCATGACTGCCTCCAACCGTTTTGGATCGTCCTTAGTCGTCCCCATTCGTCCCCATTCGTCCTCACCCATCACGTAACTTTAACGCTATACTATATTTGGTCTTAGCGCCCGCCTGACCAAAACAAGTTCCCATGTCTGGCTGCAAGAACATCATGTCAACACAAAGTCGAAATGTCGCAGAAAGAGCTAAATGAACTACGCAGGCGTCTTGAAGAAGCGGAACGACGACGAGAGGAAGCGGAACGGAACCTGAACCTCGAAATACTGCAAACTCGAAATACGACGCTCCCCGAATTTCTCGACGCGTGCCACGAACATCTCTTCCTCGGTCTAACTATTCAGAGGGACAAGAAGTCGTCAACAAAGGGTGATCCTGCCAATGCGTACCGCAAACTCCGACCGAGCAGGATACAAGAATGGACCAGCTTTCCAGGCGAGCAGATGACAATATGGAGGGATCTGATGGACGGGAATTTTGTCACCGAGCGTCACTTTACACCGTTGCTTGCCTTGAAAGAATACGGAAAGGAAGTCAGAGACAGAATGCTCAGCTCGGAATTAGATTTAGGTTATTTCCAGCGCCACAGCGTGGAGTCGCGCGTTGCCTCTGTCATCAAGCAACTCTATGCCAACCCCCAACTGAAAAGACGATTCCATCTCCACGGAGACGTAACGTTTGAGAACCATGCAAATACATTGACGGATGAATCCAGAATAGTCACGGACATGGGCTCTCTGAATTTGGATCAGGAAGGACCTCGTCGCTCAGAGCGCCTAGCAAGACGGTCGAGGGACACCGCCAGATCAACATCACAGGTAGGAAGGCAACCAACTGCACAGTCACGTCCGCCTCGTCCTCGCGCCGACCAGTTCTGCGTTTACAATCGCGGACCGGACGAGAAGGTACCGTCTTTTCTCATCGAATATAAGGCTCCTCATAAGCTGTCGCTCGCCCACATCAAAGCCGGACTGCAGGACATGGAACTTGACCGCGTCGTACGATACCAGGAAGATGAAACGCCCGAAGACATTTGCCGCCGTGTTGTCGCCGCAGTAATTACACAGCTCTCCCACTACATGTACGAAGGCGGAAACGAGTACGGTTGTGTGGTCACAGGCGAAGCTTTCATATTCCTTCGTGTGCCTCATAATACTCCTTCGACCGTCCTCTACTATCTATCGGTACCGCAAGAAGATGTTGGCGATAATACCGGCTGGGCCGACGGTGGTGACAACCGGCTACACCTTACCGCCGTTGGTCAGCTCTTGGCTTTCACCCTCCGAGCTCTGCGAACCTCCCCACGGGACATCGATTGGAGAGAGTGGGCAATGAACCAGTTAGAAGCTTGGGAAATGGTATATGATGACCTACTGGATAAAATCGAGGAGAAGGACATTCCTGCTTCTGACTACAAACCGCCGCTCAGCCGAACGAATTATTGCCGCCAGTCTCCCGTGAAGACGAGGTCGAGATCTGTGGTGGCCATTTCCTGTGAGCCATCGCAGGAATCACGATTATCAGATCACGAAGACGATGCCGATGATAGCTTGGACCCATCAACCCCCAGTCGAGCGCCCCGTGACTCTCGGCTTCCTCGGCGTCAAGCCACAGCCGCTACAACCCAAATATCGACCAGATCACAACAATCGGCTTCGAAAGGCAAGTCTCGAAGGTACTGTACTCAACAGTGCCTTCGCGGCTTGCGCTGCAAGGAGCCACTGGATACGAAGTGCCCCAACGCAAGCGAGCATGGAACTGATCGACATCGACTTAATACCGTGATGCTTATCAAATTATTGGATCAACAGCTCTCCAAGGACCCAGACCCCAATAAAGAGCTTGGATGCGAGTCACTTCATATACATGGCACACGCGGAGCACTTTTTAAAATCACTCTCTGGTCGCATGGGTATACCTTTGTTGGGAAAGGTGTTCCGATCGACTTCATCGAGTGTGCCAGGCGGGAGGAGATGATGTACTCCCATCTCCGTGCGATTCAAGGACAGTACGTCCCAATCGTCTTTGGCGGTCTCGATCTTCGTCGACCATTCTCATATGATGGTATCGCCATGATGGTTCACTTAACTCTGATGAGCTATGCTGGGAGAAACCTGGCCAGACAGCACGAAATCGATGAGGCGAAGCTCATTGAACAGGCTGAGACATCTTTACGTGCCATTCACAATCTCGGTGTTCTCCACAGCGATCCAATCCCGGGGAACATGATATGGAATGAGGAGGACCAACGGGTCATGTTCATTGACTTCGAGCGCGCCCGATATCGAAAGCGAATACCATTGGGAACTATTGCTGCTAACCAAAAACGGAAACGGGTGGCCAGCGTCTGGGACAAAAGTCCAAACAAACGCTCTGATTCCTTTCAACGGGAGCTATCACGCATGAGGTCTGAACTGCGATCTTGAAGGGACTTTATAATTTTTAGGGAAGCTGCATAGGAGAAGGAGACACCCTCAGGCATTGAGGTATAAGATTTAAAACTACCCTGAAAATAAAACTCCTCTTGAGCATAGGCAAGTTATTGATCGAAGTGTTTCATGTCTTCTGTCACCAATAGCCAGATTGTGCGAACAAGCTAGCCATGCACCACAATCCACATATAATAGGGGAATGATTTCACATCCTAACGGCTTAACCGCTACTTGGACAGGAGAACGCGTCACGCTTCCTCAGGCTCTTCAGGACTATATCCGCACAGTATTAGCTTCGATTGAAAGATAAGTAATAGGGGGAAGAAAGGCTTCGCCTACAATTGCCATCTCAAAGTTGCCGCCCGGGCATAATGGACCAATTTCATATCGCGTTTTTCATCATCTGTCAACTGCATCATTGATTCCACGGCTGCTATAAGTGGCTTCTCGTAGGGCTCATCATAAGGACTCATGCACGGAAGTGCCGCAAGTTCGTAGAACCGTGGAAAGAACCCAGCATGGGCCCAATCAAGAAGATAAATAGATTTTTTATCTTCTCCAAGTATCATATTGCGACGAACCAGGTCCATATGACAGAGGACGAGCGGATATGGACTTAGATCAATAGAGTCATTTCTTAATGACAGACGCCTGTTGAGATACCGATTCAAATGGGCAATAGACACAAAAGGCTTATCCACACCATCGTCGCCCCAGAGATACCCCTGTGGACCTTTTTCGCCGATTGGACCTGGCTTTTGTCCATGTCTTATTTGTCCGAGGTGAGCAATGATGTTGGTGATGCGGGGTATGATATCTGTGTGAACTGTGAGGTCCAAATCCGATAGTTTCTGGCCAGGAACATAGTCCATAAATAGAAAACCTCTTCCTAATTCATCCTGGACAAAGCGATAAACCCGAGGTACTCGAACGATGGTATCATTCACATTCTTGTAAGCGAATTCTTGCATTGCTGCTTCAGTGGCGGTTACACTATATCCCCATTTCACAACGATGGTAGGAGAGACTTTGACCACTATTGCGCCTATAATGTCGGCAAATACGGCACCTTCCTTTCCTCTCTGGATGCAGAAATGAATCAACTCCTCGCTGCTCGCTGTTGTAACATGCAAATCCATCATATATACTAGCACTGGGTAGAAGTTAGGTTTCGAAATAATGTTGAGATAGCGAGATCACCATATATGTCTGATCAAGGCGTGGCGCAGTGGCGCGGCTAGCTTTAGCCTTAGTCAGCGAATTTTGTAAGTAGCAGTGATTCCCAGAGGGATTGGCTGCATCCAATTTAGCTTAAGCGCTTGCAATCTTCGATTGATGCTATATATATCAAAACTTCTACTAACTATTCAGGACATGCGTCATGGCACTGATAGCAATCATGGAGGGGTGGCTCTCATTCATTCTTCTAAGCGCTTTCAATTTTCGTTGAATGCTATAATTATTATTGCTCATGATACTACTATTAGTACATTTACATTTCTCTATATTTACTTTCGAATATTTTAATATTTAAGCACCATCATGGTCGGATAATGGTCAATCCAACTTCAGGAGAAATCGCTCTTAAGTTTGATTTACGTACTCTGATCAATTTTATCTTTCTCGTGTGTGCATATCTCACCACATATAAAACCTACACAATGCCGACTCCACCTACTCTTGCTCAACTTGCTCAACATGTCCTCCTGATCCGGATCACGATGCACACCACGGGAAAGTTCTTTGAAGCTGATACTCGAAGCGGAAATCACGCGAGCATATTCCTCATCACCAGCGATCAAACCTCGATACGCCTGAACATGACTAAAGCTGGGCCAACTGATACTATGGGAACGTACACAATAAGTTTTTGTGCTTATACACATTCAAATACCTCTGTCGCGAACATTGATATCACGCCTGTCCAAGGCCTGACAGCCGGTCACGTCACGCAACTCATCACCCAAAACCGTCGTGAGAGATATCAACTGGCTCCTAGTGGCGTTGGTTGTCGCTTTTGGGTGTAAGTATTGCCGTGACGGATGATAAATATTAACTAATATGAAAAATTGGCAGTTCGACCGTCATCAACGATATGGCCTTGGCTGGTTACATTTCTAGTTCTAGTGCCATTAATGCTTCAAGTGCAAGAGATATGTTACGGTACAACTATTCCAAAGGGAAGCAGCCACAATTTGAAGAAATAACCCCGGGAAGATTTGTTTGAGTGTGTCGGTATCTTTAGTAAACGCTTGCTGTTGTTGCTATTGGTCGATTACATTAGGTAGAGCAATATGAAAATCAAGATCCAATGAAATTGAACTATTCTTCACATAAGATTCGCCGGGCGGGAACGATAGTTTTTTCATGCAATAAACTTGCAAGTATCATGCTACTTTCTCCATTTTCTTTGCGGGAGTGCACCCGGAGAAGTGACTAGGTGTTTTGCGTTCTGGTAGTTATCGGATAGTAAGAGTCCTATCTCGATTAGCTCGGCAAATATATAGAGAAAATGTGAGGAAGCTTACCAAATGCGATAAATGTGATGACCAAATTCCAGTTGTATCTGCACAGAATGTCTTGATGCGACCAGTGTCGCGAAATCTGATCCCAAGGAAAACCTCAGCATCAGCCATGATGCTGAGTTCGTATGCTTTTTTCAGAAGTGTACTCCCGCGTCGGTATCGCTGTTGTCTTTTATGCTTTTTCTGCAATATAGTCATGGAATAAGTCTGATTCTTTTGGCCGGCCATATTGTTATTTGTAGCTAAATTATTAGGAAAAGAAGTGATCAGCTAGAGCAAAATCCATGGACAAACACAGCCATTATATCGGTGAATATGGCCGAGTTCAAGCGCCTCTCAAATGCTGCCTTTTCAAGTTTTACTAAAATTTGACTTTCCAAAGACGGGATTTCTAGCCGCTCTCAATACGGGAAGTCGCCGATTGGTCATTTCACTAAGGCTAGTTTGAGCTACCAAAACTACGTAGTAAGCATGCCTAAAAGAGAAACACGCGCTAGATCCGTAGTGTGGGTCACCTGGCGTACGCCAAAAGTGCCCCATGCTGAACGTGCTGCCCGCCAAAACCAGCTCCCTGCCAAATGTGCTTCAAAATTGCTGCAAGCCAAACATGCCAAACGTGCCATGTCAAATTGTTCTATGTAAACCTTATACGCCGTTTCTGGCTTTGCTCCAAGCCAGATGTGCTCCAAGCCAAACGTTTCAAGATTTGTAAGCTATTCTGGCTATTTCCGGCTTCGCTCCAAGCGAGCTGTGCTCCAAGCCAGATGTGCTCCAAGCCAGACATATGCTGTTTCTGGCTTCGCTCTCTGGCTTCGCTCCAAGCCAGCTGTGCTCCAAGCCGGATATAAGCTGTTTCTGGCTTCGCTCCAGCTGTGCAGTGTGCTCCAAGCCAGCTGTGCAAGCAGAAACAGCTTACATTGTATAAGCATTGGCTTGGAGCGTGTTTGGCTTGGAGCATATTGACAATGCCAGAAACAGCTTACATTGCATAAGCATTGGCTTGGAGCGTGTTCGGCTTGGAGCATATTAGCGAAGCCAGAAACAGCTTGTGAGTTGTATGAGCATTGGCTTGGAGCACATCTGGCTTGGAGCGAAGCTGGCTTTAGGCACGTGCTCTAGTAGATTCATCGAGAACTCGAGTGCTGCTGGCTCTCACCCAAGTCATCATTTTGTAGCCCCGAGGCCTGGAGGCTTTCAGAAAGCAGACTCTGACTAACAATCACGGGAACATGCTTACTTTTCGCAAACAGTTAAGCACTGCACCCGGCGCAGCACTTAATTTGCCCTGAGGCAGCTTGTGCTCTGGAGCAACAATACCCAGAAAATTCATGCAAGTAAAAACCGCCTCGTTCGCGCTCCTGAAAGACTGACGTCTGGAGTATAGAAAAGAGACCCGAAGTGAGAATCCGTGGATTGACTTGCGTAACTGTATGTTGTCTACTTTGAGTCCGCTCTCTCCTTGTCTTGGTTGTATTGTCTAACCGTGGCCAAGATCTCATCTTGTGGAACACCCTTTCGAGCAGCTGCAAAAACAGCCTCAAGTTGCTGGCAATTCCCGTTCCGCATCACATTCAGCAATTCTTCCACGGATTGGTAGACGAGTTTCAGCTCTTCCTGAGCCAGTTCCAATGCGATTGCGTCTTCATCGATTGCGCGCTGCCTGCTTGACTGGGTATCTCCGTTCTTGGGTTTTATTGGAGCTATACGGTAGTGTAGCTACTATGGCGTAGGCCGGAGAGGACTATCCCCTACTTTGGGGGCTTGTGTAATTAGCTATGCCGTTTAGGGATATTAGTAAGTTTTTGTTGGATTTAAGG
>JAMAFX010000384.1:0-16678 GCA_023625875.1 Trichocomaceae sp. PYS4502 | reverse complement strand
CTTCGCAGCTCGATGAATATTTGGAATTTTTCCATTTTTTAAATCGGAAATTGCTAATTGGATCCGACCCTCGCTATGTACGGGATTTGGTGAATTTATCTCTTGAATTGGTGGCATATTGACGCGTTGAATATAGTAAGAAATAATCAAGTACGATTCCTGGAGAAAAGTGGCGGGCCGGTGTCCGGTTACGTTAACTAACTAGTTAACTAAGTTAACTAACTAATGAAGCTAACCAACATTTTGCATATCATTGTCCTTCACTCACGAACTCATATCAAAATATCAAATAGTACAATCTCGTTGGTAAATTACTGCCTATGGCTGTTTCTTCCATCCAAAGCGAAGCTATCAGCACGCAATCCCATATCGCAACAACCGTAACTGACAGGTACAGCAGAAAGAAGAAAAAATAGTACAATCCATTAAATACCCATCAGACATGCAACAACAAGAAGAAGAAGAAGAGATGGCGAACAATGTCTGAAATCATCAGCCCTACCTGTTTGACTTTAACAGCTCATCATATTATCACAACACGCAAAGAAAGTGGATATCATCAGATCAATAAGCCAAGCAGAGCAATGGCTACTATCAGTCAGAAGATCTCGGATTAAAAGATTAGAACTTAGATCTGTAAGCAGCGAGAAGCCTGGTATGGGAGACAACGGAATCTATCTGATAGGAAAGCAGATACCAAACTGGAATTTCGAGAGAGAATGGTCGCCGTTATGCGTTCCCAGGTGGCGGGTTGGCGTCCTTGATTGATGTCTCAGACTCTGATTGGACAGCGATATGTATTCTCTGAATCAAATAAAAACCTCACGATGGCATCAATGATCATCCTTCATCTATATCTGAACCTGAATATGAATTGTATGAATTGTATGAATCTCATGCCTCCAAAGAAGCCCATATCTGACGCGCCTGAGCAGGACTGATCTCAGAGGTCATCGACTGATCCGGCCGCCGATAAGCGTCGAACACCAATTGAATTCCGCTTTCATCTGCCTCTGAGAGGTATCGAATACTTCCATGAATGTGGCCATCGCCCATGAAGAACAGCTTATTCAACGGACCAGAACGATATATCGTGTCAATGTTAAACAGCTCGTACTCATCCGCCCGGCTTGGTAGGGCATGCCCACGCCAGAAAAGTCCCGAGGCATGCTCTGTATCCACTTCATATGGCCGCGCTACTTTCATCATGCCCCTAGCAACGCCCAAATCGAATTTCAGCCACAGGGTGTTTCCGTCAAGCGTGGCAATGAGGCTCAAGCGGCCCTCATATTCGGGGAAATTATACTCAACGTGGTCACAAGTCATTGTGTATCGTCCATTGAGCAGACCGATCCTACGCCGAGGGCTCGATGGCGAGACCGGCTGCTCAGACCCCCTCCAGCCAGAGGCAAGACCTGGGTCGTCGTACTCAGAGTAGGGTGGCGGTGCATCATCATCGTCTTCACCTCGAAAGCGTCCTGATGCGGGCCCCTTCGGCTTCGCAGCTGGTCTGGCAGGTTTGGCAGCAGCAGTGGTCGACTTGGCCGGTGCGGTTTTCTTTTCTTTAGCCGTTGTCGTCGGAGCCGTGGCCTTCTTAGACGTTGCCTTTTTCTCTTTGGGGTCTGATCTGGCGGTCGGGGTGACCGTCTTGTCCTTGGCCGTTGTCTTCGGAGCTGCCTTTGCTTTCTTCGCGGCAGGCTGGGCGGCTGATACCTGGATGGCTCCGGTACTCGAGACGCTAACATTGACGTTGACATTGACACTGGTCGAGGTCGAGACTTGATCTGCCTTGCGCTTCGTACCCTTCGCCGGCGGCTTAGCAGCTGCGGATTCCTTCAACAACATTTTCTTCGCCTCCCGTTCTCTCTTTGCCCATTCCTTCTTCAAATCGGCCTCGATCTTCTGGATGTGCGGCGGTACGGTGAGGCCGCCAGCCATTACAGCATCAAAGAGTCGTTTGTGGGCGGTGCCCTTGACCTTGGACGGAGGCAGACCATAGTGGAGGAGCTGCGCCTCATACCAGTGTGCAGGGCGATTTTCTGGGTCTTTGCCATTGAAATGATTCTGAAGCTCTGGCAGGGTCGCTCGTCGGTGACGATTCAGGTTGCTCGCTTCACAGTAAAGCGAGTCCCCAGCGTAGGAGAAGCGGTCTTTCTGGACGGGAGGTACGAGCGCCATCGGGCGGATGAACTCGACTTTTGTTGTGCAGGGTGCCGAGAGATGAGGCGGATGAATAGGGTTGAAGACCGGTCAGTTCAAGAGAAGGTCTTGAATGGAACCAGCGGTAGTATACTAGTACTATCCTGTATCCCCTTGGCCGGGGGCTAGCTGATTTTAGTGGTAATTTAGTGTATTTTTGGTGCAGCGCTTCCTATTGGCCATATGGCGGGAATCAGGGCTCACCGCCTCACCTCCGTGGGTGAACACGAATCCGTACAATTTACTAGCAACGGGGGCTACGAATATAAAGTAATAAAGAGAAATTAGAAGCTATTCACATACGTATAATACACTATAAACAGTCTCACGATGGATTTTGTGGTGTATGAAAGTCCCGAAAGCACGTTCTTCCGGAATCCGGCCGGCGTAGAGAAATATTGCAGGCTTTGCATATAAATGTTGTTTTGCCCAATAGGAGCTCTATCGTTGCTTATTCGACGTTTCCGATTATTTGCTAGACACCAATGACAGCGTCTAGAAAGGCCTTCGGGATGCCGTACAGCTATACGTAGCTGGGAATCCTGCGAATACGGTTTTGAAGCGATGGGCTCGGTTGTCGAGTGATTCATTGCTGGTATCTCAGTCGCCGGAAATAGGGGATTGAAGGCAAAAAGCTGCATATAAAGCTTTCTCGGAAGTCGGCATGCGAATATGAGGCTATTTTGAGCTCCTTACAGCGCAAACAGTGTAACTTCCAAGTGTTGATTATTGCCACGTCTAAGCACCAGTTCCAAAGAGGCCACCAAGAGCGATACGTACGTGTATGGATCTCATACGCAGCTCGATGTTGATTAGCTATATCAACTCCCCCCATATAAAGGTTGTAATCGTTAATAAAGCGTGGGATCAACATCAATTTGATCGCTTTATCGCCAAATTCACGCCGTACTAAAGGGCCATTAGTTGAAGTCTTTTGTGGTCTTCGTCGCCAGCGTTCGATGAAGTCGTTCGTCCGATTTACTGTATGAATTGTAGTGAGGCCTAGGACAACGTGGTTATCCTGCCAGGCGAAGCAGAGTACGTCAGGGACAGGGATGGCGCAGACTTTATGATATGGCATATTGCCCCAAATCCTTCAACTTTTTCAATAATAAGGCGAATTCTTTGCCGGCGGAATGAGATCGAGTAGTGCCGCAAGCTCCAATTTGTATTTCACGAAGCATTCTCAATAGTTCAATTCTAGTAAAATAGTTGTCAATGTAGACGGCGTAGCTTAGATTATTTCTCGGCAGAGTTTTTATAAGCTCGTACACCATTTGACCCGTTTTTGTAAGGTTGACAGGCGTTTCCACCTCGATGACCCCCTTCGTACGGCTTGCTGGGAAAAAGTAATATATATAACCGTGATCTGCAAGCGCGAATATCTTGAATCCTTGGCTGATCGGTTTATTAGGCATTTTGTATGTGTGGGACGATCTGCTAAAGCTCTTAACCATTGACTCGTCAATAGACACGTTCGACGAAGGAATATAGTACGTTTTTGAAGCTCTTCGCAGCACACTAAGCACAATATCGACCTTATTCCACCAAACTGAGCTCAATTGCTCGTTGCTCATATTGAGTTCTTGCTCAGGGGTCGGCTCAGGGGGGTAATAAGTGCTCGTAAAGCCTCTGGGGACCTCGGGAGCCGGGGATATATGGAAATATCGTCGGAGCTGCTCATATCGATAGAAAGAGAGGGCTAGAGACACTGTATGAATAGCACCTTTCGTGAGGTCCCTATTCCAATAGTTTTTAATAGAGGGCTCCCTAGTAATTCCCATATAAATTTGAGCTCCAACAAAAACCTTGAGTTCTTCAGGTGTCGTTGATCACCAAGTTCGATGGTGTGGATTGGGGTTTTTCCATTCTTTCGAGAACGCATATGAATTTGTATTGTCAGCGAGAACTTTCCATAAAGGCTCCGTAAGGAACAAACTAAACAGTTGATAAGGATTCATTATATCGATATGAGGGGGGATTCGCAATTGGGGAGGTCGATCAAAATCGACCTCCAGAGGCTCGAAATGGACGTCCTCCAAGTCGGGAATTTGCTCAAGAATAGCCATCGCTTCGGATGCTTTTCGCGACAAATTTGGCTGGGAACTTAATCCAGGCTCACGCGACGCGGGGTCGCTATCTGCAGGCGCGAAGTCCATACTTTTTGACACTTTTATATGGCTTCAATTGTATATATTTGACAGCATGACGAAGGGTGTTGACGCGTGAAAGCTGGCTTACTATGTACTCACGCGTACAGCTTTTCTGCCGGTTTTTGTAATTTTGATGTGCTGATTAGGCCAATGGGAGGCCAAATACAATCAGATACTGTAATTTTTACATAAATTACCACTAAAATCAGCTAGCCCCCGGCCAAGGGGATACGGAGTAGTTAACTAACTAAGTTATCCACTCCCTAGTTAACTAACTAACTTAGTTAAGTTAAGATGCCTCCTTATGCTTATGTAAGAGCCTAAGAGGCACAACTAATGACGTCAATCATATCAAAATATCAAATAGTATACTAAGTATAGTCTTGTTGATAAATTACTGCTTATAGCTATTTCTTTCACTAAAAGTAAAACTATCAGCACACAGTATTGAAACCATAACTAGAAAGAAGAAAAGCAGTATGTTCAAGTATTATTAACTAGGTAAATGCCTTTTTAAAGCGTATATCAGACATGTAATAACAACAATAAGAAGAAAAATAAGAAGAGATAGCAAATAATATCTGAAATCATCACCCCTATCCTTTTAACTTTGACAGTTTATTGTATTCTCATTATCACGACACGCAAAGAAGGCCAACATAATCAGATCAATAATCCAAGCAGAGCAATGGCCACAGGTTGAGCAAGGTGTGCCTATAAAACAGAAACGTATGCGTTAGCTATTGAATGTATTGTCTGGCGAGATCAAGCCTAAGAAACGTACCCCTACATGTGCATTGGCATTGGACGCCGACTTGGTGGTTATAACCGAAGATGTAACCGCAGCGTTTGTAGGGCTTGCAGAAGTTGCCGATTCGGGCGCAGCACTGCTACTTGCGGCAGATGTTGGCAAAGAAACTGTTGTCGAGTCGCTACGTGTCGCTGTCTTTGACGCTGTTGCTGGTGATACCGATGCGGAGGCCGACGCTGACGCTGAAGCCGATGATGATATTGATTCGGATGCTGCTACTGATGTTGATCCCGATTCTGTCGAGGTTGTTGCTGTCGCCGTCGCCGTCGCAGGCGCAGGCGCTGCATTATTACCAAAGCTCTCAAAACAGGCACTTGAACTTGCCTGGCCGCAGCAAGAATCAATTCTCGTCTGTGCAAGACTAGTGCAAAACTCGCACACTTGGTTGACTTCTTCGAAGAAGATCTGACTGGACGCCAGCGCATCGAGAGAGGCTGGGTTGGGTATACCGCGGAGGTAATCGGTGCATGCATTCCGATACACCGATAGTGAACCGACAAAGGTTGCAGGGATGGTAGTGGCGCCGACAAATTGAGAGAACATTGCAGGATCTGCATGAGAAAGGGCCAGGAGGGAGAGAAGGGAGAGTTGGTAGGCGAGTTTCATTGATGGATGCATATTGAACCTGTTCCACTGTCAGAGTGATGCTATGGTTTGAAATGATGATATAGGGGGGGAATTGCTTTGATAGATGATATACTTAGCATAGGGGAACACCAATCTTTTATAGCCTTTTGATTTCAATGCCTACCTCGGCAGTAGGAGTAGACCATGGTCAAATTTCCCTTTCATATCGTCCGTACTATTAAAAGCCTCCATGGCCCCTGTCACCCCGAGTCAAGCTTCCAGCCTGTCAGCTGAATCTTGTTTTATCAATAATTCTAAATATGCCGACCATTCATTGACAGTCAATTTTCTTCAGCGTATGCAACACGTGTATTAGCCCCTGTACTCGGTACTTACATCGAGCTTATCAGCAAATTTGGACGTTCCTAGTACCTACCAGGATCATGCATATGCCGTAAGATGACTCGGATCCTGCTGCAAGGACGAATAACAGGGCATCTCGCTTCAAGATTCTGGAATGAGTAAGCGAAATGTCTTTTGAGGCTGAACTAACTAGTAGTTAACTAGTAAAAAAATGAATTGTTACTCCGTAGCTTGCATTTATTGATAGCAATCTCGAAATAGAATGGTGGCTAGGCCGAGCTTCGGTCAAGCTTAAAACATGATGGCCACGAGCCAGGGTGAAGAACCACATGTGCGATTGCTAGTCAGGCACGTACTATCCACTACTGCAGGCCCCAGGGGATCAAGCATTAAGGACGTTTCTAGATAAATTACAATGGCATATAAAGGAACAAGATTGACACTAGGCACTCATCTGTCAACAAATAGAATTAACCTAACTTGCTACATTGATTCATCCAGACTGGGCATAATCTCAAACCAACTAAAAACGAAAAAAGAAAGTATAAGAAAAGAACAAACGACAAATGACAAATGGAAACCCAATAATAGAATATATGGGAATGAAGGATAAAACAAAAGAAAGCAAAACTATGGGGATGTCTTTGATGGATCAATATCATATTCTGTCCTCCTCATAATCTGCTCAACAGGTCCTAGCAACCTCTTAAACCCATCACGGCCAAGTCGCGCCACTTTAACATCTGTTTTGGCTATCACGCTGGCTGCTCGAGGTTTATCATCTAGTAACGCCAATTCGCCAAAGTAATCGCCCCGTGAATACGATTTCACAGGCGTCCCCGTCTTGGTGGCTTCGGCTTCGCCAGACTCTAGTAGATAAAAGGAATCTCCAGGATCGCCTTCGTTGATGATAATCGATCCAGATGCGTATTTGATGGTGTCTAACGCATCGGCGATCTTGGACCGTTCGTACGGTTTCAGAGACGCTAGGAGGGGTACTTCTTCAAGAAAAGCTTCATACATGCGTCGGCGTTGGAAAGCCGAGTCCATCAGAATGCGCCGAAATGTGATGCGATCCAGGGCCCATAAAGTGGATCTTGCGTCTAGAGAGACAATTGTTGCGGCTCGTGGAGCATTGTACATCAATGCCAGCTCTCCAAATGATCCACCAGGGCCTATACTCCCAACCTGGGTTCCGAGTCCGTCTGGTCCGGATTGCGCCGCCCCCGATGGGTTGATAAAGACACCAAAGGTGCCTTCTTCGACAATATAAAAATAATCACCGGCATCTCCTTGGGTGATGACTTTGATATCTTTGGCCGGGATTGGTTTTTCGACCAAAGCGTCCAGCACCGTCTTGAGATGCTCGTCGTCCAGGTGAGAGAAGAGAAAGTTTCCACTGACCGCTTTCTTCAGTCGTGACACTTGATCATCTGATTTGGGATGGAATGGCGGGCTCCAGCTTTCAGTCCCGGACGATGTAGGATTCAGAGACTCGGCAGACACGGATGTGCGTCGACCCATGGCATAGTTATTCGGCAAGCCTTGGGCTGAGGGTATGGAAGCGATATCGGCCGTAGAGCTCAATCCTTCTCTGTCTTGGAAGGAACTTCCGAAAAGACTGTTGTTATTGGACTTGTTTTCTTTATTGTTATTATTATCGTCATCCTCCTCGTTATTGTCGATTCCAGCACCGCTAGAAAACGGGCTCCTCTGTGACGTCCCAGTAGAACTTTGTCTAAATCGGGGATCAGTTGGCGAAGCTACGTCGTATTCTTCTTCTTCCTCGGATATCTTTGCAAAGGGCGATGAAGCTCCAGCGGCAAAGGGATTCGTCCCCGGAAAGCTGGAGTTAGAGGCCATCTTTCCGGACGAATATCTCGGCAGCTGGTCCAACAAGGCACGTGGTCGACTCTAATCGACGGCCGGAATGAGCTGAGGCAGAATTGGAGAATGTTGGCGAAGTTGTTGATGAGCTGGACTTCTCCTTCTTCGTAATTGAGCGATGACTATGATTTGCTGGCGAGGGCGGGATGGGCAGTAGGAAGGATATTTAGTGAGGTTGAGGGCGAAATACCAACGGACTTTAAAAGAAAACCCGGCATGAAAATCCGCAAGAGGTTTTTTTTTCTTTCTCTATTTTGGCAGAAAAAGAAAAGAGAGGAGAGAAAAGGCGTCTGGGGTAGAAGCGAAGAAGAAAAAGGTTACAGAGACGCGTGATCTGCAGCCGGGAAGGTGGGGGAACGGCAGGAGGGGGACGCAGGCAGGCAGGAGCGAGGCAAATAGTAGTCAGTACGTAGTAACAAGCCAGAGCCGGCATGCGAGCATGAGCAAGGATTCCTAGGTAGCGACAAGGTGCTAGCTACTGTACGTATACTGTATCTTGTGTCTTTTGGTAGGTATATTCTGCAGGCAGGCGTACAGATGCGGTGGTGTTTCCCTTCCGGGCCGCTGCATTTCTCACTTCATACCGGCGTCACTCAAGACGCGTATACCTAGGTATATCTACGGTGGCTCAATTAGATACCTAGATATCTGGAATGGTGCTTAAATTAATTGCATTTATGACTGATGCAGCGAGAGCAAAAGACCTGCGATGCATATCACTTGTGGCCTCGGTACTTTCAACTTTGTGTATGTCTTGTTGGCGGGGGGAAGCACGCCTAGATGCATGGAAGACTTTTCCAGAGCACTTCTAGAAACGCGGCATGAAGAATCTAAAAGCCAGCCTCGTCTCACCCTGGCGGTGGCGAGGATGATGCACGTCCATGGCCGGCGATTGGCTGCTCCGTTTGCGGCAGTGGCATGCTGAACTTCTGAAGTCATCGAGTGAAGGAAGACTCGGACGAGAGGAGTAACAGTAAGTAACGTTACCTTGGAATCTTTTCTCAGTTTTTCTCGACGCTTGCCTCAGGCATTCTTAGCACTACTTTAGTCTAACTACTTACGTCAGAGAGGCCCAAGCTCCCTTCTCTTTTGTGCCTGAGGCAGCAAACGCATGATGCTTTTCACGACTGCTGATTGGTCCACGTCGGCTGAGAAACAACTCAATTGCTGAGTAACACTAACTAGTAACAACTCGTGATTCTTGCCTGTCAGTGCCTGATCGTGAGTATACAATGTACACGTAACTACAACTAGTACCATACTGGCATAGTGCCTATATCTATGAAGTTATCTGAGCGGTGTGGTCGTGGGCTGAGTACGCCGCCCTGTGATTGGCTAGGACGACCGCCTTGGAAGTTGGCCGAAAGATTTCCGCGATCCTCCTCACTCTCACTGTCTCATACCTCTTTCCATATACTACGACACACTACCTACTCCGTAGGTATACAAATCGAAGCGAGATATTGTTATGCTCTATTTTGAGCTTGCTGTCCATCGACATTGTCTTTTGGTCTAGACGTGGCCCAATTTGAAAAAGAATTTTTTGGCAGACTTGCCGGTACGATGAGCACTTACACCTTTCGATGGTACGATATTCCCTCTTTCTGTCCTACTCTACGGCCAATTCCTAGTCTTCTCTGCTGTGCATACCCTTTTGGTCCCTGCTAATGAGCATCTTCTGACAGGCCGCGCCAGGCGAATGAGGTGTTTGTCAGCGGCACCTTTGACGACTGGGGGAAGACGGTTCAATTGGAAAAGAAAGGCGACGCTTTTGAAAAGGAAGTCCAGCTTCCGAATACGACTGAAAAGATACAGTACAAGGTGCGTTGAATGAATGACTGGTTCGGTTCGGTGCGTTTCTAGCCTGGTCTGGTCTGTTCTTTCCCGCGAACCCTGTCGATGCTTTAGATTTCAAGTCTACGCACGCAAAAGCACCAATAAACATTCTACCTGGCGATATTAAAATTCAAATGTGGTTCTGTTCTGTTCTTGTTCTCAAAAGCAAAAGCACACGACATCGTATGTGCGCAGCCTGAGCGTTGGGGAGGCGTCATTCCATGACGTCATCCTCACCGCCTTGGTTGGTTTAGTTACCGTTTCAGTCAACCACATTATTAAGTTCTTAGTCTAACTTCAGCCCCGCCATCTTCGTCGCCCCTTATCAGACACACCTCACTGACACTACATACTCCGTACATTGACCTTCCTGTTCCCCTTGCTGACTTATTCCAGTTTGTCGTCGACGGAATCTGGCTCACTGATAGCGACGCTCGTCAAGAGGACGACGGACATAATAACATAAACAACGTCCTCTTACCTGAGGACTTGACACCGGCCCCCAACACCAACACCGACAAATCCGGGTTCGATACGCTGACAGGAGGAAACACTGCTGCTGCTGTTATGGCTGGTGTTACCCCCGAAGCTACCACTGCCCAACTGGCAGGCGACGTTCCAAAAGAGAACAAAGACGCAGTTCCTGGTGGATTCCCAGAGACGCCTGCGACCGAAGCCAACGAACTATCCGTAAATCCTATCCCTGCAACCAATGGCATCGGAAACCCGGTGAAGCTGAGCCCCGGAGACCCCGTTCCGGACTCCAGTACTCTTCATAGCAACACCGTGCAATCGACCGTCAGAACAGATAAGGAAGCCTATGAAGCAGACGCAAGCTATCCCGTCGTTCCAAATAAGGAAGAGTCCAAGACGGCGGATGCTCTCGAAGTACCACCACAGGGCGCGGGCCTCGTCCCCGAGTCTAGTCTACCCTTGAATCCTCCACAAACTTCTGAACCTGGCGTAACCATCCAATCTGTGCATCCAACTTCAACCACAGCTGCACTTGCGGCGCAAGTACCCCTTGAATCCGAGAAAAACGCTAAGCCAGCAAGCGATGTCCCAGAAGTTGTCCAGCAGTCTCTTTCAAGGGCCCACGAATCCCCAGAAGCAGCTGCGAACGCCGAAGCCGTTGAGGAAAAGGCAAACGTAGAGAAGGAGCTCCAGGATAAAGTCGGAGTCACAGACGGCCCTACTGCGGTGCCAGCTACCGACGTTCCCAGCGTTGTGAAGGACTCGCTAGAGCAGGCGCATCAAGATCCAGAGGCGGCAGCTAACGAAGTTGCTGTAGAAGAAAAGAAAGAAGTTGAGCAAGAGTTACAGCAGAAAGTTTCTACAACCGACGAAGCAGGTGAGCCGGCACCTACAACCACGGCGGCTACCACATCCACTGCTCCAGTTACTGCTACTACCGACAAACCTGTCGAATCGGCCGATGTCTCGCCACAAACCACGTCTCCCCCCGGCACTGCTGCACAGGAACCCGCCACGACAACGCAGACTGAGCCCACAGTGACCACGGGTGTTGCCAGTGGAAAATCCACCGAGGAATCCAAACCCGTTGGCGGTGCTCCTCAGGACAACTCGAAGGAAAAGGAGAAAAAGAAGAAGAAGCGAGCTAGCGGATTTTTCCAAAAGTTGAAGGAGAAGCTCAAGTAAAAATTTTCTCTCTTGCTCATAAGCATAAGTACCGGACAAGCTTTTATGCATTGTCATATATAGTCTCTGAACGCGATGATTACTGGGGAGGTTGTTTTCTTTGTTGGTATATTGCTACTGTTGTCTTTTCTGTTGTCGTTTTTTTTTTGAACAAGATACCTTGTATTGCCGCCTATACGATATCTTTGATTTTGTGTCGTTTGGTTTGTGCTTCATTCGCTATATTGATTTTTTGGCCTGAGGAGGTAGCTTGATAATGAGTGCATAGGCAGTAGCCCTATGTCAAGATTCAAATTGAATTACTATTACAATCGTACATCAAACCCTAAACATATACATGTATATATGGATATCAAATAGGTATAAAATTACTAACTTCCCCATTCAACTTAACCGGAAACCCGAGCAGACTAAACACACACAATCAGCCAATGTGACTTGGAAAATGCGAAAGAAAAAAAGAGAGACTCACTCCTTCCCGGTCTTTGTTGCAGAGCATCCACAAAATATCGATGCCGGCCAGCAGATTACCTGTATATATTGATTCTGAATCTCAGTATACACACGCGCCCACGACTATAAAGGTGTGTACTATGTAGGATGTTAACTAACCCCTGCAACGACACAGGACAGGAAGCCTAAACCCGTTAGCATACAACTAGCTAAAAGAGATAGAAAAATAAAGACAGACTTACCCAACGTTGGCCCGACGACTTTGCAGTGACATGGATTCTGGTCGGTGCCGCATTGGAAGCAGATGGGGAAGATAGGGATGTAGACCATTTTATGTTAATCTCGATAGCAGCGGCAGTGGCAATGGCAATGGCAATGGTAATGGCAATGAAGAGTAAAAGTGTATAGAGCTATTAAAAAGGAAGCAAGGGGTACAGGAGAATATCGATCAAACATTTGGCACAAAGAGTGCCTAGGTATGCCTCATGCGATGTCATGTTGTATGCTGATCGAGGCCTTAGTCATCATGACGCTATCGATGGTAACCTGCTGATTTTAGTCGATACAAAGTTTCGTTTTTTTTTTTCCCTATTCTTTTTTCATTTTCGTGAGAATATATACCGAAATATATAGAACCATGGATTATACGATGCCGTGTCTACAGGTACATACACTACTACTAGTACTAGTAGTAGTAGTCAACTACTTCCAGCTACTCCTTTGGGCAAACACGGGGTAATTACATCACGGCCAACTAAATATAGATGCACATGATTAATTGGACACCTTGGCGCTTCTTCTGCATCCTGATTGGCTGCCTATACCTCGCATGGCTTACCCCATAGGGCAATATACTCGTACACTATTTTTTCTTCAGCGCGGTTATTATTTCCCTGTTGTCCCTCCTTTCTTTAGTGTTTTCTCTTGTCTTTTCTTTCTTTCTTTCTTTCTTTCTTTCTTTCTTTCTTCCTCATATTCCTAATATTAATACTTCGCATACGATCATCTTGTCGTACCACTCTCCTTACTTTAAATTTAACCGCTTGACGCAGAACAACGCGCCAAGTCTTGCTCTCAAGGCAACTAAATTCCTCAAGACTAACCGACACAAAGCGCATCAAAATCAATCACCATGACACGGACAAACAGCATCGTCCCCCTCATCATCCTCTTCCTCCTCGTCGGCGTCCTGGCCGCAGTCGGCTTCGTAGTCTACTTCATCGTGCAAGACATCAGCAACAAGACCAGGGCTAGGATGGAGAAGAAGAATATCCAGTTTTCCAAGGATGGCGTGAAAGTGTCCGTGAAGGAGGTTAGGGATGAGGATTATAAGGATCAGACGCAGAGGTTTGTTTTTTTCTTTCTGTTTCTCTGCTGGAAGAAAGGGGCTGGTTGACAGTTTGGCCATTTTTTTGTTTTGATAGCGTTCTGGTCAATATATGGAACAATACCTCTTTCCCCGCCTACAAGAGTCGATTTTGGGATAATGGAGTCAGGCCGGCTGAGGATAAGGATAAGGATTCTACGAAACGGTATGTCTCTTGTCGATTACTCGGTTATATGTATTCTGACAATTAAGAGCAGGCATTAAATATATCTTCTCTTCCTGATCTAGGATACGATCATAACATTCACGAATTGGCATGTACAGCTTGGCATATTTGGTGCATTGAAGCAGTCTTTGTTAGCAACTTGGTGGATGTCCATTTTATTATATCCTGCCCATTTCGCTCTTGTCTGTTTATATCCCTTTGCGTTTGAATTAACTGCTATATTTGGAACAGTTTCAGCGTTATGATAGTGATTGAATTGGTATATTGATACGCTCTCAATCTATTTCCCCTAGATGTCAGAGACACGGGGCCAATGCTCGATAAAGACGGGTTAGATCATTTCTATCTGTAGTCGAGAATATATGGATAGAACTACGGAAACTGTAAAGCACTACCCTTGTTGGATGCGCGTCAGTCTGTTGAAGACGTACATGCCTGAGGCCCCCTGCATTGCTGCCTGACTGCCTGAGGCCGCGACAAGACAAAGAGAGGTAGATGACCAGTCTCTTGATTTTATTTATTTATACAAAAACAGACGTCAATATTGTCAAAATCACACAAAAGTGCCACTTACATGGACTGGGACGAGCGCGCCCAAAGAGCCCATGACGATGAATCGCTCGCATGGTCCAGCAGATTCAACGACACCAAACAGACCGAGATCGCCAAATGGGTCTCCGGCTTTCGCCATAATCTTCCTTCTGAACTTGTTGAGAACAAATGTGGCTCATTCAATTGGTGTTGCCGAATACGATTCAACGACGACGGGCTGCAATGGATGGTACGCTTTGCCGTGCCTGTGCCTGGTAAGATCATGGACGGCGATGAAAAAGTTCACTGCGAGGTTATGACGATGCAGTTCATAAAGGCAAAGACTAGAATCCCTGTTCCGTCGATTATAGCTTGGGGATGCAGTGTTGACAACCCTTTGGGGTTGGGGCCGTTTATTATTATGGAGTATATTGATGGTGAGCCTTTGGATGAGATTGTGCGTCAGCGGACGGAGGTTGGCTATACTCTAAGAGACGACTTGGAGGATAGGGAATTGGAAATTATATTCCGTCAGATTGCGAATATTTATCTTGACCTCTCGTCGCATGATTTCCCGCACATCGTCGCCTTGTCGAGCCCATCAGACAGTGTGGAAGTTCAGGCAGGGCCCCTGACTGTAAAAATAAATGAGATCGAAAGTCATGGCGGTATCAAGGTGGGACGTAAGTCTCAGAGCTCTTTATGGCTCAAATTATTGGTTATAATGAAGTTAACATATTTAAGACTATAAACCTAAGGGTTAACTACTCCTCGGCTAGAGAGTACTTCCAAGAGGTTGCTGAACAGGATCTGCAACACTTGATCGCGCAGACAAATTCTGTCGACAACCCGGAGGATGCTCGCAACAAGTACCTTTATAATAAGATATTCAGGGCTCTCATACCACTGTTTGTTGCCGATCAGTATGATTATGGTCCGTTCAAACTTATTTGCGACGATTTAAAGAAGAGCTCCAAATTGTTGCAGTTCTTGACTGGGAATGGGCGTATGCAGCACCATATCAAATGCTATTTTCGCCACCGCGTTGGTTATTGATTAAGAGGGATGATGCGGATTTTTCCCGGTATGAGAAGCTCTTGACGAGGTTTATTGGAATCTTGGCAGAGGAAGATAACAAGAGAGAAGTGAAGTGAAAACTTCTATGGGTGTGTTGATGCAGCAGTCTCTTTATGATGGGAAGTTCTGGTTCCATGAGCTGGTCTACTCCTGCTTTGGCTGCCCCGAAGACGTAGCTTGGTGTGCTCTGAAGAAGACTCTACCAGATCTCGATAAGGTTGCAACGGTCGAAAGCAGCGAAATTCAGCGATTTGTAGAAGCGAAGATGAAGGAGCTGGAAGAGTATGATATAGAGTGGGCATCTATGAAGGAAAGAATTGATACAGTAAAAAAACGTGCGAGAGGTGGTACCGTTAGGATTCTTGTGGAATGTAGGATTATTGGTTCATCTGTTGGTTTATATGTGCAATCGAGATTCCTGGCACCGAAAATGGGGGCGTAATCTCCTTCCCCAAATCTGTTGGAAATATATCACGTGAATACGAGCGAATACGGAATGTTCGCACCCGTTATAAACCAATACCAAAAAGACCCATTAAGGGGTACTCCTTTTTGGTGTAGTTGGTATTTGGTTTACCGTTTGTTACCGTTTTAGTTCCGACAAAATAAATGCGCTTCATCTCCTTCCCTAAATATGGGGGCGTAATCTCCTTCCCCAAATCCATCCATCACGTGATTTCGCGAAATGGTGTCACGTGACATAGATTAGTTAGTTACCAGCTCCCCACCGGAGACAGAGAGAGACCAATCATACCATCATCTTCCCACTATAGTGCGTCCGTTATAAAATGGTACTTTCCCTTCTTTGGTCCTCGTGTTTACTTGCTGTTCACGCGCTTCTTCATCGCACCGCCAGTCCTATTTCTTCAACAATGGATCCCCAAGTTGTAATAGGAGACGAAATTTTTTGCAGTAGATGCGAACGATGCAGGGCTGTGGATGAATTCGAAATTAATAAACAGGGGAAATTGAACAAAACGTGTAGGCGTCATAGCCAAAAACGACCTCTGCAATTCGATCACTGGGAGAGTTTCATTGCTCTCCTTCGCAACTGGAACAGACCGGTAAGAAACATGGAGACCCGAATTATGAGTGCACCGAAACTCTGATCAATCATAGATACATTATTCTAACGACTTTCTACCTTATAGGACCAGCACGAGGCCTTAGATGGACATCGCATATTCAGCTTGGATGCTCTACCTGTCCATTTCGGCTCCCTACGCGTTCGGGAAAATGCAAATGGCGGTGGAAACAATGCCAGGTCTGATGCATTTCCTAGATCCCAGGTCAACGCCGCAATGCGGGATCTTAATGAGATTATCTGGAAGGAAGGAGGATTTCGCTTCACGCATACAGGCACTAATTTCAAAAGTTTTACGTATAAATATCACTGTTCCCAGGATTTAATGCATGCTAAAAGCCATCAATCCACAGCTGAGATAGAGGGAGCATGCCACAGACTTGGGGTCGATATCGATACCCAGCAACGATGTATATCAAATAAATTATGGGTGGTGATACAGCCACACCCCCATTAGATCCAAACACACCCCCCTATGTTCGAGCCACACCCCCCCTTCAAAAGC